>JAODKC010000043.1:14899580-14923311 GCA_026777985.1 Mormyrops attenuatus
ATATTTTTAATCCCCCTCCTTTACTGGCCTGCCATAATACACATTCTCCGGCTTTAAATTATTCCTTTTTCTGCTCCCTTTCCGTTTTTTTTTTTTTTTTTTTTTTTTTTTTGAGGTGCCCCGTGAAACAATTCGCAATGACAAGGATTTTTACCTCTGTTGCTCTTGCGGTCTTGGTCACACCCAGCTCCCACCTTTCCTCTTCAGGTCTGCTTGTAGTTTCCTGTTATGAGTCATCTAATTTTCTGGGCAGATGACCCCTTAGAAAGGAAGCAGATGCAATATGTGATATGTGGCATCATGCTGCTTCAGTAGCCAGAGGCAGTGTTTCCCAATCCGGTACTTAGAGACCCGCAGACAGTTCATGGTTTTCCTGGGAGGGAGCAAAAACATGGACCACTGTGAGTCTCTCAGGGCCGGGTTGGGAAACACTGGCCAAAGGAATCCCCACAGGTTTCACTTGTGTGTGGCGATTAAGGAGGGCCTTTCGGGAGTCGTTCATGAGCCCCTGCGTGTCATCTTTCGTCTCTCACAGCCTGGTATTGCGTCTCCATTCAAGCGCGTCTTCCTGAAGGGAGAGAAGGGGAGGGACAAGAAGGCCCAGGAGAAGACGACGGAGCGTCGGGCCCTACATACAGTCTCCCTGTCCCAGCCCGATCACCGCGTCGACCCTGAGGTCCTGCTCAATGACTACATTGAGAAGGAAGTCAAGGTCAGAAAGCTGTCATTGCTCGCTAGATATGTATCCAAAGATGCTGTCTCAGTGCTTTTGAAATTCATGACCAAGTAATTCATAGTGTACATTATAAAGAAATCAACATAATTATTGTGTTTGTTGTGTTTTTAAAGTATTTAGGGCAGCTAACATCAGTTCCGGGGTACCTAAATCCTTCCAGTCGGACAGAAGTTTTGCATTTGATTGATAATGCCAGGGTAAGGGTTTCTCCTTCGAAATTTTACCAGCATGAGGTACGGAAATGCTACTGTAATGTAATGGCATAGTTTAAAACAGTATGCCAGCTAAGATGTTCAAGATTCAAGATCCAGCTGTTTGCTTCAAACTTGGACTCCCCAGCCCGCTTTCAGGGAACAGCTGAAAGTTCTTTGAATTACTTCATTTGCTTTGGAAACTACAGCCAGATTTTGTCTAATAAATGTGCTTGAAGACTCCCCTGGTGATGCACAAGGAGCCAGCTGACAGACCATTTCCCTCTGCTGTCCATAGAAGACCCACCTGCTCCCAGGTCAGCTAACGGCTGAGCAGGATGCACTGGTCAGCCTCTCAGCTTACAACGTGAAGCTGGTGTGGCGTGACGGCGAGGACATCATCGTGCGGGTGCCTATCCACGATATCGCCGCCGTGTCCTACATCCGTGACGATTCCCTGCACCTCATAATACTTAAGACAGGTATGGGAAGACAAAATCAAACCAACTTATCTTGGGAATTTGGCAACATGGAAGAGTATTTGGGGGCCTTCAGCTGAATCCTTATTTGTTTTACACACTTTTTTATTTATGTTAAACTTTCCTATTTCCTTATTGGCGAGCCAGTGATTGACAACGCTGGGTAATCCCACTCACTGTAGTTTTTTTTCACCCACATGTGATATTTTCGAATAGCGGTCAGCACATCTCTTGATGCATGCTAACATACATGCACAAAGCGTGCAGGCTGCGTGTCCTGCCCTCAGACCGAGCCCAAGTTTAGACCTCTGCCCTGTGCCCTTCAGCCCAGGAACCTGGAGGCTCCCCTTGCCCAAGCACCTGCCCGGACGCGTCCAAGACCCAGACCCTGAGCTCGCTGCCCGAGAGTGGCCCCATGTTGCTGGACGTGTGCAGCCTGCTGGTGCTCGCTGTGGAGAACAAAGTATGGCCATGAGGACCCCAAGCCCAGTAGCACAGTGATCCTGAGGCGGCCGCGATAGTGCCTGATTTCTGACCGTGCTCATGTTTCCCACAGGCTGCCGCTGAGGAGTTGTGTTTGCTTCTCAGCCAGGTCTTCCAGATAGTTTACACAGAATCTACCATCGACTTCTTAGACAGAGCAATATTCGATGGGGCCTCGACGCCCACCAGACATCTGTCATTGTACAGCGGTAAATACTTTTCCTTGTTGATATACATTCTTTATGATGATACATATGGGACCCCTTATGTAATATGTGCTAATGAAATATATACGTTAATATCAACAATGCATGTTGAACAGTTTCCTACAGGATTGTAAAGGTATTCCAATTCTGATGTCATACACATAAATTGTCACATCACAGGAGGACCATCAGCAGGCCTCGCTAAAATATTTTTATTCAAATAATAGCTTTATTTATATAACACCTTTCGTACATCTGAAAGGAGCTAAAAGTGCTTTTCAGAGAGTGCAAATAAAAAAATTAAAAAGCAGTAAAATAAAATAGAATCAAGTTAAATAATAAAATAAGGATGCAATCAAACATTAGGAAATCATATTAAGATAAGGAAATAAACAAACAAACATACATGACTTTAACGCAGCGAAAACTAAAGCATCTAAAAGCCAGGATTTAAAAAAAAGTGTGTTTTTAGCTGCTTTTTAAAAATACTAAGGCCTGACATTTTATTCTGTGAAAACTTAACAAGCTTCGCAATGTTAATGATTGTTCCTTTTCAAGATTTTCTTCTCTCTAATATGTTAAATCAAGTGTAAGGTTTACCGCTGCTCCTCTGAATTCACAATTCAAGGCATTCAGAATCATTTTCATACTTGCTATTGGACGATATGTGTGGCGCATTTGAGAGAAATTTAACAAAAATGAGTGAGGAGGAGAAAAGAGAAGGAATAACTGGTCACATTCATCTTCCACCATATGGCAGTATTTTGGATTAGAGATGGTATTGAGCCAGAACAAAAGAGCAGTCAGTACCACTTTCTGTCTGTTGGCACAACTCGCGGCAACACCGGCTAATTTGACAAAATCTTTTGGTAGATAATAAGCTATAGCTATTATTATTTTGGGTACATTTTTTCTTTTATAAACATCACAATATTTATCTGAAAAATTTCAAGTGTCATAATGGTCATAGGGTTCTACGGGTTTAATTCACAGATGACTCCTCAAGCAAGGTAGATGTGAAGGAGCCCTACGACACTGAAGAATTGTAAGTCTTGAGAAGTTTTAATTCCAGTTTTAGGTTTTCATTCTCTGGTCTGGGGCCGTTTCATTCAATGGAAACAAACATTGGGAAGCAGGTTTAAGCAGTCAAAAGATTTGTCACGATGAAGTTGACAATCATAAGTTAATAACACAATGTCCTTTTTTCCTAAACAACTGCCCTTTTTCAACAGCTACTCACTAATTCTTTATCTTGCCAACTTTCTCATTTAATATGTGGACCCATGGTGACCAGGATTGAATGCCGTGTCAGTCACTGGCTCAATCTTACTTCCCATTATCAAAACCGATTGACGCAATCCCATCAGCCATGGGTTTCAGATCTTCTAATTTTAGAATGAGATGGCTAATGTGATTGTGTGGAGCCTTACATGCTCATCCCGAAAGCAAGTGAGAAATGTATTCATTTACATTTACAGATATTCTGGCAACGTTGGTAATTTTTGGACTGGAAATTCTTTGGAAATCAGAAGGAAAATGGAACCAAATTTAACCGTGAAGATAGATGAACAGCAAGTCAAATTCAAATGTTGAAAATGCTAAGATAAAAAAGATGGCTTCCTGCACCGAGATCAGGATCATGTTGTTTTCTGAAGAAGCAGAGTTGGTACCCATGAGCTTGGTGGTATTTATTTTAACACTCCCATCTGCCCCTTCACAGCCCCTTCCAGGGCCCTCTAGACACGGGGGGAAACTCTTTAGCCTCATCCCCCTCTACACCGGCGTCTCCGCAGGCACACACCACCAGTGACAGCGAGCTGAGCACCACGGCTGCAGAGCTGCTGCAAGACTACATGACCACGGTATGCTAAGTCTCAGGGTTAGGGTTAGTCTGGCGGGAGCCCCAGGTCTCTGATGAGAGGACTTTGGTTTACAACCTCCTAGTTTGAATGTCATTCATAATGAATTTGCCATGGTCCCGAGACAGGGAATGTATCGTGCGTTCCATTTGCCCTCGGAACTCTGATTCCGAGTCGGATTCCGAGTTTTGAAGCTGGAAGTGACGACGTGTGCGCTCCCGTTTCTCGGAGATCTTGGAGCAGCACAGAGGATCCCGAGTTAAGAATCCAAGATGGCTGCGCCCATTAGTAACAGAAGTAAAGTTGTAGTTTTATACTGTTTACTTCTCATTTGTGGCTTATTAAATCAGTCGCACACACTATACCGTCTAACTTATCTGTAGACATGTTGCTACGGAGTTTTATACGTAAAGCACCGCGCGTAATGCGTTATCAACTGATATTGCTACACAATGGCTATTAACCGGGCTAGAACTGGATTTCATGATTAGTCGGATTATTTGTTGGATTTAAGGTAGTTCAAGCTAATTTTAAGCGAATGAAGATAAAGGCCATTTAAACTGAGGTACTTTAAATCCGACAAGTTATACCGAAAATCGGATCCCAAGGCAAATGGAACGCAACAGTAGGCACCCAGAAATTCTGCCTGTTAACAGTATCTTTTAGTTCCTCTTTGACAGACCTGTCTTGCTCCTTACCATCTGTTTGCCTGTCCAGCTTCGGACCAAGTTGTCCTCTCAGGAGATCCAGCAGTTTGCCACGCTGCTGCATAAGTACAGGAACGGCTCCTCCATCCACGAGTTCTGCATCAACCTGCGGCAGCTCTACGGAGACAGCAGGAAGTTCCTCCTCCTGGGTAAGAGTTTGTGGTCCTGAACCTAGGACTGTTTTTGCAGAGCTTCACTCAACTAATTATGGAAAAATAACTGTAGCATGTGTTCCTTTTCTGTAATTAGGAATCTGAATTTGCTTTTATTTTGCTTTTCTCTTACTGGGCTAGATGATGAGGTCTACCAAAAGGGATTTTTCATTCTTTATTGGACTTTTGTAGCATCTACCAGGATCTTTATCCCTTTCCATTTCTTATGCATTCCTTTGGTGTCTCCTATGTAGGACTCAGGCCCTTCATCCCCGAGAAGGACAGCCAGCACTTTGAGAACTTCTTGGAGACCATCGGGGTAAAGGACGGGCGGGGAATCATCACCGATAGCTTTGGGAGGTACCGGCGGACCCTGAGCACCACTTCTAACTCGACCACCAACGGCAATGAAGCGGCAGAAGGTGTTGACGAGCAGCCAGTAACCACCGAAGGCGACGATTGGGACCGCATGATCTCGGATATCAGCAACGACATCGAGGCACTGGGCTGCAGCATGGACCAGGACTCCTCGTGAGGAGGCCGACCGGGGACGGTCACAACATGGATGCTCTGAGGACCGGATGCCATTTTAGCAGTATTGTAGCCGAGTTCGATGTCCTCTGTATCTCTTGCCTTGTTGTAGCCTATAGAGTGTGACAGCTGGTGCCAAAAGCTTTGCGCACACGGGTGACCCTGTATCAGCAGTATCTGCTGAACCTTAATGAGGACATGTCTGAGCCGCCTTACGAGAACCCATGTAGACCTCCAAACTTCAAAGGCTTGAAGAAGTACAGAAGTCTTGCTCTTATTTAGCTGCGGTTGTAACATCGTCATTTGGTTTGTATCCTCCATCCCCAAGGTCACTGTATCCTGAAATGTATGCAGAGTTTGAGCGATCGTGGCTAATTCTGAAGCATGTTTTACTGGTTTTTTTTTTTTTTTTTTTCTCTCTCCACATTGCAAGATGTACTCAACGCTTTGACGGTTTCTGCTGCTGCCAGTCCAACCCGATTATTGGTAGCCATGCATTACATTTACAGTTGATGCTTTGCTTTCGATTACATGAAGGCACAGTTTATTTGATGCTCGGCCGCTTTCCTTGAGTGCTCCTCTTAGACATTAGGAAGAAGAGCTGAATTTGACAAGGCCAGTCTATGGTTGATAATTCTTAAGATTCCTAAATCCCTTTGTGTATTTTTCTTTAGGCTCTGGTGTCCAAGTTGCATCGCCATAGAATTTAGCACGAGGATTTGGTCTGTGTTTATTTCAGTTGGGAGAATAACTGCTGAGTGCATGAACCAGCCGAAAGTATTGAAAGAAAAATTAATCCCGTCACTAGGCAACCGGATGTCAGTTCAGGATTGTCATGTTTCAATGCACCACTTAGCCTCACATCTGCAACGCGAATTTCCAGCAAATAAATCTGAATAAAACATAAAAGTGTAATAGGAATGTCACATTTCCATCAAGGACCTACTCCCAGCAAATACAATAATAGAAAATGATCCTTCTGGCTTAAAACTTGACTTTAAAAATTGATGTAAAACAGAAACCGTAAAATGGTTCCCTAAGTATGTGCCGTGTGACATGAAGCAGTGTCTAGATTTTTTCAGTTATTTTATGTTAGAAATTATTTTTAAAAAACAACAAAAAAAAAAAAAACAAGCGTTGCCTTAATTCCTCGACACATTTTCACACAGAAAGCCTCTGAGAGACTTTGGCTAAGTCTGTATACCAAAACTAGAGAACAAATTCCTGAATTGTCTCTCATAGCTTTGATCACCCTGATGTCAAATGAACAGTCTGTTGGATATAATGTCTTAAACTCATTGTCACATCATTTCTTTCTGTTCGTTGACTCAATGCTTAGCAGCAGGTTTGTGCTGCTAGATGCCTCCCCCTGCCTGATTCCCAAACCTCGGTTCCGCTTGATTTTGCATTCAAATGACAGGAGCGGTTATTTATACACCCAGTCAGGTGGTACTCAATGCCAAAAATGCAGAAATAAAATTCTAAAAGAATTACCCCTATTAATGCCTTCTTACAGAACTGCTTGTTCTTAACAGATTAAAGGGGAAACTCTTGTTAGCAAGTTTGAAAGCAACTACTTTCTTAAACGCCAGATGCCTTTAAAGAACAGAAAACATACACCCACTATGGACAAACTCACGCACTTTTGCAAAATGAAAATAATTTGGAAGGAAACCAGGACCTAATCCTCATATAGAGAGACTTTTTGAAAACATGCGGTTGTCTCATGGTCCAAGATATTTATGTCACACTGCAATATAAAATGCAGCAATTTGCTCTGTATAAGAGTGTCTGTTAAACGAATAAATGTAAACATAGATCCAGTAAAATTATGGAAGTTGTCTAATGTGTTTTGTTGATTTGCCAAGCCAGTATAAACTGATGTGATGATACTTTTCATCACCAATTACGTTTGCTGTGATGTTCTTCTTACTTGTCTGAGAGGCTGCATGTTTTCTTTGCTTTGGATTTTGCTGGGCAGCGTCATACCCCATCTTCAGGGCAGTTATTGACTTCAACCCACCCAAAAATGGGAAATGGAGTGAAGATAGGGTAGGTGCTGGGGTAAGCCCGGATTTGTTTGTTAGGTTGGATTTTCAGGGTTGGATTAGCAATGTGGGGGAGGTCTTTAACTTACCTTCCTCAACTTAATAAAACCTTACTATTATGTCCTAGTCAACACTTTAAATCAGACTGTCCCTGTGCTATTTTTCTCTAGCCCTAAAAATATTTCAGCTTGTTATTAATCTATATTTGAAGTCCTCGTTCATGGTGGTAATTACGAGATGGATACCACAGTAAGGTTCGTTCCGCGAGTACATTTTGTGGCAGTACTGTACTACGCAAATTTGTACATCGCTCTGTTAATCAGCAACAGAATGAAGAGGCAAGAGGTAGGAAACCACACCAGTTTTGTGAGAAGTTGTACTGTAAATCCGTAAGATACACTTGTAGCGTAACTAATGCTCTAGTTTATGCCTTTATTTAATTTGTGGTTTTCTAAAGAATAACTGAGCATGTGAACTGTGCCTAACATTGAAGGTGTTAAGCATTACCGTGGTCAGAGGACACAGCCTCATGCCTGCTGACCCAAAAGGGTGGCTATACTGTGTAGCGTTTGTACCACTGGGAGGCCGAGCATGCTGTGGAAGTGCTGTTCCTCTACCTCTGCTTTCCCGCCAAAATGGCCGCCCGTCTACCACCTATCACACATAACCAGGAATGTTTTAACTGTCCGCAACAAGATTTTGGACCAGACGAGGGTCAAAAAGCTTTTTTTTTCTCAATGTAACTTTTCATTTTATTTTGTATGTGCTGGTTTGTGTACTGCTTTGTGTATAAAATTCTGTTCGTTGCTTTTTTTTGTAGAATATTTTCATTGTGTGATAAAGATTGATTTGCATCAATCCTTTGTTGTGTATTTTTGTATTTTCTGGGTAAGTCTGGACCAGAAGGAGTCACACCTACTAACATAGTTTCATGTTTTCTATAAATTCCTGCTCCATTAGAAAACAGAGGTCATTATTTGTTCTCAGGATAAGCCCAAAGGCACCATATGGCCTCTTGGTGGCCCTAGAGATCTTTGACTTTCTCGGGCAAGGTTTATTACCTCCAGCAGGTCTGGACCCTCTCAAAAGGTGCGGGACATTAAATGTCCACGTGGCAGGAAAACTTGACCCCAGTAATCCAGTCTGTTTTGGTAAATGCCCAGCTAGTGTGCAACAAACAAATGAATAATGGGGATTCTTCTCAGGAAATGTTCCATTTTTGGGTGTCTTTACCTCAACTGGCATGATGACTTTATTACTGGCTAATCTGAGGACTGGAGTTTGGTTTTAAACCCCCAACATTAATGTGCATACATTGCTGGTGCAATGTTTCAACTGAAATGTGGCCTTTGTAGAATTATTCTAAAGGAGCTAAGTGAAGTCTGCCCATATCATTCTACCCTATGGCCACCACAGCCCCTTAATCTTTCTCTTTTATGCATGTTATATGTATGGTGGTATTTGAGCAGTATGTGGCTTAGCTGGCTAAGCCTCTGTGGTTATGATCAGAATCTCGCTGGCTTGAACCCAGGCCTTGATAGTCACATGTCTGTGGGCACTTGAGCAAGGCCCTTAACCCCTAGATCCCAGGGTGCTGCATGCTGGCTGACCTTGCCTCCCCCCCCCCCCCAGGCTTGGCTTCCCCTGCATGTGTGTCTTGTGGGGAGCAAGATGGGTTAGGCAGAGAGAGAATCCCTGCTCAGGGATTAATGGATTCAGTGCATTTGAGGCTTAATTGCTCGCCCATTAATGTTGTAAAGTGTTGTTGGCTTAATGAAGAGAACCAGCAGCAGTTTGGTCAGTATGTGACTAAGGTCAGTAGTGATGTGGAGTGGCACTTGTTCCCGTGGCAACCCTCTGCAGCAGCTTTGGACAGGTCAGGAACCCTAAAGTCACTTCCAGGTCACCTTGCGTCTGGTGTAGGGGGGCCGGCTGGGGGCCCCTATGGGATCTACAGCACAGCTGGTCTGGAAGGGGACATTAGAGGGGTATGAAATTACTGCTTAATTAGGGGACAAATTAAATAATTAACTATGCACTAAAGTGATCAGTGCGAACGCATGGTGATGCTACAAAACATGCTTTAGAATGCATTAAAATTATTTATTAATGAGTTAATCATGCTGACACAAAAGAAGCTTTTCTTGGTTTGTGTTTGAGGGAAAACAAACGCGTGTATAACACAGAATGGGAGCCACCGACAAAGAGAGCTGACTGTGTTTAGGTTGGCTTAAGAAGCACGATTCAATAATGAACACATTATTTTCTGACAATACAGGCATTAAGCACTAGGTGACATTGAAGTATACTGAAATTCCCTGTGTATTACCACAAAATAATAATAAATATCCAAATACTGTCCCACTTTACAGAGGTTCATGATGAATCACAATGTTACAACGTGATTTCACGGATCTCACCGGAAAGAGCAGAGCTATGACTGGATGCATGAAAGGCAGATTTATAACTAGCTGAAATTGCTTCAGTTTTTTTGTGTGAGTGTATCTATCCATCCACCCATCCATCCACTTCTGCTGGGTGATCTTACCATTTTTACATAGAGCATTTTTGCAATGAAGCTACTGCAAAACTACGCTAGGGATTTTCCTACAGGGAATAGAAAACATTAAAACCCAAACTGCCAGCACAGGGAAAAGTTGAAAATACCCCTCTAACCCTTTAATGAAGGCAATGGGGTAAAGCCACAACTGTACTGATAAGAAAAATGCTATTGCAAATGACATTTTTTTTAAAATCTTGAATGATGACGACTGAAGCTGGGTACCAGAACAGTGCAGGAAAGATAGAGACGATACTTTCTACTCCATCCGGGAATGTATTGATTTCTCTCTAACTGCACACGTTGCACAATCGACTTCTCTGTAGACCTGCTTAAAATGTAAAACATCCTCGTGGCCGCCAGCAGGCAGCACGGACGTCACATGTGTCCCTGGTGCACGATGAAGGTAATAATGAGGGGTTAGCTTGACGCTAACTGCCATCACCTTACCGTACCGCTATTCATAAATCATCGCACCCACAGAGGAATTTCCGGAGATTGTCGATGAAAGACACAGTCGTGCAGGTCGCACAGAAAGTGTTTGCACGAGACCGGCTTATTTCCACACGCCTATGCGAGAAAATATCTCTCCCACAATACCGTGCTCCAGTTTGCCAGGGATGAGATTTAAATGTGGTATCTATGTTCCCAGGAAGTGTCCCAGAGGAACTGGGGAGCAGACAATGTGCCTCAAAGGGGTTCAGCTACAAGAAGGCACAAATAGTCCCCCCCCATTATCACCATGATCCCAAGGGAGTAAGGGGGTCTGCCACTGTCTGTCTGTCTATCTATCTATTTATTTATATGTGAATGTATGTATGTATATTTATTAAATAATGAAGATCAGATTTGAACTTTGATGTCTTGCATCTTACTAGAACTGCATCATGAGGTGTTGGAGCACATAGTGGGACTAATATACAAATCATCAGAGTTTGGACCCAGTCGCCATTATTTTGTTTGCTTTATCGTGACAACAAATCACATCTTATAGCAAGATGAGATGGCTGAGTGGTTATGGCGATGGATTGCTAATCCATTGTGCTCTGCATGAGTGGGTTTGAAACCTATCCTTGTCAGTTACTTTCTGTTGTGGGTAGTGGTGGCTTAATTGTTAGGGATGCACACTTATAACTGAGAGATTGCAGGTTCGAATCCCTGACCAGCAAGATACCACTGAGGCACTACTCCCCGGGTGCTGAATTAGCTGCCCCCTGCTATGTCACATATGGGTTAAATGCAGGACACGCTTTGTTGTTGTGTGTCAACAATGACAATTAATCACTAAAATTCAAATCCATAGTATTTATCGTCCGAGTTGACAGAATGCGGTGTTTGGCGCTTTGATGTTATTTACTACAGAATTCTGTGTAATACTTCCTCTGACGTTCTTTGCATCGTTATTGTTCATTGTCATTTATTATTTATTGTTACTTTCTATCTATCTGTCTATCTATCTATCTATCTATCTAAACCCATACATGGCATCATGTCCAACAGCACCGGCTCAAATTTTTTTTGCCTTTCCGAAACATTACCATGACAAATAGGGTGAGGGGACACAATGGAGGCAATGCAACTTCAGCGGTCTCAGGAGCAAAGTATTATCTTCTGCTGAGATATCTGTGAAGCTGAGCCAGGCGGCCATCTTTCAGCGGGGAGTTGATACGCTGTAACTCTGGCTGCATAGGACGACGTGGAAAGGGTGGCCTTTCTCATATCTATGGTCTCTGCTCCCGGCTTTGTCATGCCAATGATTAGAGGGCTGCACAACAGACAGATAAACGGGCAGCAAACGCCTGTTTGCCTTCCTGCACTTATTTTGTAGGATAAAATAGGGAGCCATACAATTAAAACACACACCCTTCGCCGGTATTCGGCTGCAGAAAGAGACGTGGAATTAGCCTTTGTGTCTGTGATATTTCCAGCCCCGTTGACCTGCCCTTCGGAAGTGAGCTGATTTCTGCAAGTCACTGCAGAAACAGTCAGCGGGCGTGTGCGCCCCCACCTACTCTGAGAATGGAAGCTTGACTCACCCATTTCTATTCCTTGTACTGAATGGGTCCGACTGTGGGTGGGCCACAGATCTCTCTGGAAGGGCCATTTGGGGGGGGGGGGGGGGGTATTTTGGCGTGAGAGCTGAAAAAGTCAGGCTTAAAATAAATATAGTTTTGCTTTCCTCCTTCCTATTCACAATGATCAAAAAAATCTGTGATTGCCTGGTATTGGCCAGCCTGTGATTGGATGGACTGGAGCTTCCCTATGGAGCCGGGCCTGAACCTGGGCGGGAAGCTTGCTGTTGTCTGAGAAACAATGTGACCTTTAACCTCCTCACACAGCAAGTTAAAAAAACACAGAACTATCTGCAGGGGATCTGTAAAGAGGAAGACAATTAGAATGATTTCCAGGACCCCATAAAACTTTGGAAAATAACTGGATTGGTCTGGGTTGGGGGCCAAACATGGTATGCTTTCCTTTACTGATGGCACCCCAAACTACCTGCAGTAAGGCATGTTGGGTCGCCCCCCCCCCCCCCGGGACCAACGCACCGTACTCCAGAGCATTGTGGGAAATGGGCATCTAGGTAAAAATCAACTGACAGATCACATGACATCGATCAATCGATAGTGCATTAGCCTGTGGTCCGTTCCAACAAGAGCAAGTCAACAGGAAGGACATGGCAATGAACCTTGTGGTATTGTGGAAAAACTCAACATGAACAACAGAAGAGGAAGGGGACTGACAGGTGAACAGAAGCACCTTTTATCTAAGCGATGGACTGATTTTACACCATGGTCACCGTTGGTCATACATTGCAATAATGCATCAAACCTGATTTTCATGTGGCCAGGAGTTTATGCAGCAGAATAAACAAAAAAATAATTATTTACAGAACAAAAGGTCCCGAATGTCTGAAAGCAAACCTTGAAAGCTAAACTAAATGGAACAGAAACTGTGAAAATCTTAGAGATGCCAGAATACAATTCATTTTCTTTACAGGCTCTTTACATGGGGGGGGGGGGGTTTGGTTAATTTCTCCATAGGTGTTGCCCACCCCCCAGGTCCATTATGTATAAACAGAAAGTGAGGAAATTTACAGCCCTCAGCTGGATATATGAATGAATGATGAATGAGGAGTGTATACTCTACCTGCTAATTATAATAATACTGAAATGAAGAATAACAACAACAAAAACAAGAACAAACTGACAAGAGTGTACAGAAGATGGATGTAATGATAATAACAACAATAAGAATTATATTGATACACTGGTTTTTGTCCCAGTAATAATCAACTGCAGATTAAGGCATCTAAAGACGTTACAATCTGTCGTTTTAATTTTTAATTATCCTCGGGACACGCCATGATCTGTCCCTGAAATGCGGTGGGGGAGTGGAGTTCGAGATCCATCCGCCTGACCCCCGTCCATTTTCCCCCTCCTGTCGCCGATGCCAGCCGCTAGCAGAGGGAGAAGCGGCGGGAGTTGATGTTCATCTTGGTGACGCCGATGAGCCGGAGGGGGGCGGAGAGGCCGAGGCCTGGTGTGACGGGGAAGTCGCACAGCAGGTCTGAGAGCTCGTCACGCTCCTCCAGCTCCAGAGTGGCGTCATTGAGCATTCGGCGGTGCAGGTGGCACGTCTGCTCGATCTTCAGTTTGCTGATGTCGCTGCGCAGTCGCATGAGCTGCCGGGCAAGCTGCTGGTCCTGTGCGCGCATCTCTGCCTGCACAGACGGAGTGGGGGACAGGGCGTGACTGCACAGGGTATGAAACTCATGCTAGGAAAAGCTAAAGATAGTGCCGGATTATTTTCCTGGCAATTTTTTCTTGTTCCTGTTCCCTGCTTTCCCGTTTAGGCGTCGATGAATCTTAATAGCGTAATATTATGGACGATGGGAAACATGGAGCTGTTACCCATGACGAACTACCACAGAAATGTGCTAGGAATCCAGGCCTGGGATTTGGGTAGAACAGAATTGTTGTTTGTTCAGAGGTTTTACCTGGCAGAAGACAAAACTGACAGTCCAGTTTGTCTCCGCCAGTGCCCAGGGAAGGGAGAGATGAAGGTGTTTGTAGAGTGATTCTGAATTGATGGTACACAGGGATGGAAAGTTAAGATCAAGGGAAGAGGAAAGATGGTTGGAGCACTGGAGCAAGAGGCAGCGATGTAGTCACCGCGGGAGCCTCTGGCAAGCACGCGTCAGCTGACCCGCCACGCAAAGCAGTTTGACCGGCGAGATGGGCAAGGCAGTAGGAAAATGTGCCTTTCCTCTGACGTGCTCCCCTTTCACGTGTCAGGCTTTAACGGCCTGTGAATGAAGGCCAAAGACCACGTCAGTGGGTGAACAGGAAGTGGATGTGTGTGTGAACGAGGCAGCCAATCAGAGCCCCCCTCTCCTGCACAGATCGTAACCATCACTTTAAGCCTAAAAAAATACAAACTAGACAGCAAATGTTTGTTTTTGAGCTGATTCTCTGATTGTGCTGATACCTTGTGCTGATCCTCTGATTGTGCTGATAGCTTGTGCTGATTCTCTGATTGTGCTGATAGCTTGTGCTGATTCTCTGATTGTGTTGATACCTTGTGCTAATTCCATGCCAAGTGCAACTATGTCCATTAGAAAGCTGCAAGCACTCCTAAAGCAATGGATCTTGAGGATGATAATTGAGCTGTGTTCAATAGCTTCATTAAGTAAACCATCCATGTCAAGTTTACCAGGCATATCACAATTAAAAGGAAGTTTGTTAAGCCTAAAACCCAAGTAACATATAACATGCCTGCCCCATCACCCTTCAGTAAACCCTTACCAGTTCCTTCCTGAGCCATACAAGGGCCTCGTCGATGTTGTCAAACCCTTTCAGACTTGCTGGAGGCAGCTGACCCTCCCGGACCAAACTGGAGTTTACGGTGCTTCGTCTGGATCTCCTAGAAGCTCCCCTCTGCTCCTCTGACTTGGTCTGGCCCTGATCCCGAGCCAGCAGATCCTGGGCGTTCTGAGTCTCCAGCTGGGCCTTCCACTCCAGATAGGAGGGCCTCCTGGTCTCCAGCCTCAACTTCTCCGTCAGTGCCTTTAGACTCCTGAGGTGGTCGTCATGGGGACCAGCAAGTTCTGGTCTACCTGCAGTCTCTGTGTCACGCTGTGGTGTTGCAACTGCATCCATGGTTAATTCACCAGGGAAAACCTTAAAAAAAAAACAAACCTGGAAAAATCAAAGGAAATCCACACATCGTGAGCTGGTGTTTTATGTTTTATTCATTAACATCCAAACAAGCAAATTTCACCTTTTGGAATCACGAACGAGTGCTGACCAACTTTTTTCCACAAAACGAAAATTCATGTACTCTACCAAGGCAGATGGAGGTGATGAGGTGACATCCCCTGGAAACGTACAGGATGTAGAGGTGGAAAGTTCAGGTCCAGAAAGTACAAACCCAGACCAAGATTTTGTTTCAACCAACCAGTTCAGTACTCTGTGACTGTGACTCTTTATACTCAAGTAGTTGGTTGAAACAAAGTCTTGGTTTCAAAAAACATCTGAAAACATCTGAAAGGATGTTTTTCTCTTCCTCACTGAATCACTGCTCCTTCACTATCTCCACCATCTCCTCTAACTCTGGAATGGATGACACAAATACAGTGTCCTTAGCCCCGTGGACCTAAAGTCCGGAAACTATGCCATGAACTCTGTATTGCGTAATAGAATATATTTATCTGTTAAATAGTAACTTCTGCTTTTTCATTCTGGTACAGCAAATGGTGTTTACTGTTTCTACCTACAGCAGAAAACACATGCATGCAGTCATTACCCTGTTCCTAATCATTAATACATTATCGCTTGCTTCTAGATGAAGCCAAAATGTCCACCATTAGTAAAAAAAAAAAATAAAATACAAGACAAACGACAGACTAAGTATTTTTACAGTTGAGAAAGAGAATACTTCATGATATATAATACTTCTGTATCATATAATTCAGCATTGCAGTGGGAACTTCTGCACTCCATAATCAACTGGTTCCCATACCAACAGATGGCATCAATAGTGTTGACGTTCCTGGTACAGATTCAGGGTACTCATTTCCAGCACGTTAATGAACTCACAAATTTTGGGACAGCAAGATGGCAATCACTCAAACTCCCATTTAACTTCTTGTGAACCATGGAATTAAACATACTATGCCTGAGATGAATCTCAAATCTGATAATGCAAAGATGGTACTTGTGGTCTTGGCAAGACCGGTCTTGCTAACTTGCCTTCGAAGAACAAACTTGGGGTGCAATGAATCATGGGATTGGTTTTGTGCTGTAAGGATGCAACCGATGTATCCTTGATATTTGGAGCAGATTTTTACCAGCCTCTGTACTTGCATTCTTAGTATTGGAACTGGTCTTTGGCAGTGGAAGATGACAAAAAACAGATACGCGAGAACACAAGTACAGTCAAGTACACATTCACCCCTGGTCTTTTCAGGCTGTTCAAAACAGACTGAGAATGGACTGGGCCAGTAAGCCATTGAGAAAGAAAATGGTAAATGATACTGCAGCCAAATGAAGCTTCATGAACCATTCGCTATATTTTTTGACCCCACTAGATGGTGCTCTTACTTTACTTTGGGGCATGCTTTGAGCTCTTTTTTGAATAGCGAGCACCATCTATTGGGGTCAGAAAATAAAGCTTCAGTTGGCCATCACTAGTACATGATAAACATTTACATTTATGGAGTGCTCTTCAAAAACACCAGGACTTGCCACACTACTGAAGATCAAATACACAACACCAAGTTCACAGAAAAGTCCAGTGGTACCAGGAAGCAATTACAGGGTCTATGATAGAGCACCGGTTTGCTACACGGCCTCTGCCTCAAAGACACGACAGTTTTGAATACCTTCAGTTTTCAGACGTGCTTCTCGATAAGTGAGCTCCATTCTGCTGAGCACGATCCATCTCTCCACTCTCTTTTCTTGAAAAGACATGGCGCACATGCTTTGAAAGACAGCTAAAAAAAATCAGCTTCCAATAACAGATAATTACTAGGTTCTAAGTGGTTCCTTATAGAGAATGCATTTATTGACATGTACTTGTTGGATTTCTGATACTAAGCAGGTGGTATCGTCCATTTTTGAACTCAGCAGAAGTATTCCGTAAGCAGGAAGTACTGCATTGTGCATTTTTAACTCGTTTCAATCTGTGGCTCAGTGGGCTAAGCCTCTGTGCCTGTGATCAGAAGGTCACCAGCTCAAGCCCGGCTGTCTATGGGCCCTTGAGCAAGACCCTTAACCCCCAGCTCTGTGGGTGGCGCTGCAGGTGGCTGCCCTGGCAAAAAGACAATTTCCCCCATGGGGCTCAATAAAAGTATTATTACCAACCAAAGCATTATCAGATCAGCATCCAAATGAAAAGAATGTGAATCTGATCTTTGCATAGATTTAAACACGCAGGTGACTAGTGGAAGTGAATTTTATACCTGTCACTGTGGTTTCATTTAACTGTAAACATGCTCTTCAGTCAGTTTCCTTACTGTGGTCTGTCACAGTCACCAAACCAGCCACACAGATGTTAATGGGCGGCAGCCAATATACACTTCCTGTAATCTTTCTGGCGGCCTTCTCACTATCACACATACTCTCACGAATTCCTAATCAACTTTCGTTTAAGTGTGTGAGGCGCCCTCTACTGGTCAAGACTTGAGAAGCCTAACCTATAAAGATGAGACCAGCATTCTTCCTTTCTACGATAATGCGGTTATTTTAATATATTATTCCCTGTCTTCCAAGCAGCTCAGTGATTTAGGGGACCAAACCACTGGACAGCCTGAGAGGGAGGTGGTAGGTAATCTGAGATACTGGTGAATCCAGTACATATCTTTCGAAGCCTTTGATTTCCATTGACATTACAAGCACACAAAGCCAGGTGTTTTGCAAAAGGATTCCTTCACATTATGTATTCGCATGCAGCTCATGGAGGTCTGTACATTAGAACCATGACAACGAATGATAATGACCTATGTAGTCAGGCTATTTATACAGCCGTTAGCACACACTGATTTAGGAAATGGATTCACACCCCGAAGCCATAAGAGGCATGCGGTCAATGGACCTTCGAGATAAAGAACCAAATCAATAAAAATATCCCGCTGCATTAAGTATGAGCCGCTGTGGTTTAAAGAGGGAATATATCCTCACAAGAATGACTGACCACACCCTTTGCTCTATAACCCAGTGATCTGAATCTGGTGCTCATTCTTTACAGGAATATCCTGCTTATTAAAGTGTTTTTTAAGCGAGGGTTCTGACGCGGCTCAGAGGTGGAGATCAGTAGGTGTCAGACGCTCATCGTTTGGTGGTGAGACACCATCTCAGGTAAGCGTAGATAGCAGGAAAGCCAATGACACAATGTACCATGGTAATCAACTAACAGCACACATGTAATCCACGTGCCGCTAACTGGAACATAACCAAAGTCTTCCAACCTTTCCACTCTCGGTCTCTCTTTGCTCTCTTTTGGGATTAATTTCAAGACAATAACACATAAATCTCCTGTCATATAGCCACACAGCACCACATTACACACTCGATTTTCTCATATGATGACTGATGTGCATTGTTTAGCTACACAAATTGATCTTCGATTGAAAAGCTGTGTTTTAAATAGAAACACACTCA
Organism: Mormyrops attenuatus; assembly: GCA_026777985.1. Lineage (NCBI taxonomy): Eukaryota > Metazoa > Chordata > Actinopteri > Osteoglossiformes > Mormyridae > Mormyrops > Mormyrops attenuatus. The sequence goes on from JAODKC010000043.1 coordinate 14,918,196, forward strand.
TGCAACAACAAACAAAAATTATAAACAGATTAGTTGTTGTTGACTGTATGTCGTTCATGAAAGAAAACAAATGAGTGATTTGTTGATAGGTCAAATACATGATTAAAATGGCTGAAGTTCAGGGTTAACTTCAGCAATGCCGTGAACTTACAGCCGCACCGCTGTAACTATGGGTCATTCATCACCATTTGCTGTGTCTTCATTTTTCTCACCAGCTTTGTGCTTCTTCAGGCCCCTTCGACATACAGAGATGTAACTTTTACACATGCTTATTATTATAAAAGCTGAATACAGAGCCACAGCGTGCAGCCTGCAAGTACCCAGTTAAAATAAAAAAATACTGGAAACTTTTCTAATTTTTTCTCTCCCTCTTTCTGATTAGAGTGGTTCATGAACCTAACCTCGGAGTTTACTGAAATCTTATACACACACACACACACACACACACACACACACACACACACACACACACACACACACACACACACACACACACACGCGTAAAAATAAAAGCCGTAATGAGAAAGCCTGTTAAATTGGTTCAACAGAGCTGAGATGGATGGAAAACTACACACACTGCCCCCAGTCATGGGTTGAAACCTACCGGCTTATGGTGACACAATAAGCAGATTATTGTGCAATATTGTCAATCTGTGGGCATGTTGTATCGCGAATTATTGTGCATATTATTCTGCGCATTATATGTCGTTTATCCGTACCACTCTTTTTGGAAACTTTTTGGAAAGTATCATCTGCTGAATATAAAAACTATGCGTGATGTCATTGTACCGTATCAGTGCACGGCAATGCTAGAGAAAGCAGAGAACAAATGCATAAGAAAGGGCAAATCAGCCCGTGAGGTCCGAAGTACGGTAAACGACATATGATCTGCATCGGCATAAAAAGTCTAGATATTAATAAGGTATTATAAACCAACAGCCCGGTAGGTTCGGATTAAAGAAGAAAGAAAAAAAACTTGAATCGCTTTAAGCGCGGCTTTCCCGTCCTGCGACACAAACAACCGGACGGACAAATAAGCAAATAAAAGGCTATATCCGTGATCACAGTGATTCTTTTTATAGATTCATCTATATTAATTCATATGAAGGCATTTCACAACATAAAACGTCGATATGGTGATCGCATTTTAAAAAAAAAACTTCACAAAGTTGTTTAGAGTAATAACGGCGACTAATTGTAACCGAAATCCCCGGACTCACCTGTCATATTCCAGATGTTATTGCATGCGATTCCACCCTTAAAGTTGCTTTAAAGTGACTCTAAATTGTGCCTTAGGTCGTGGGCAAAGCACCGGCAGCTCCGGCAGTATGGCAAGAGGTCCCGGTGGGGGTTGCTTGGGGCTTTGGTTGCCCGGAGACAGTGAAGTCGTCCCCGGCAGGTCCCTCTATTCTGCTAGCTACAATAAAGTGCGAAACTTCTACAGCCAGCAAAGGGAACAGAGACCCGGCGGTTCGCATCCCACTCCGCCCCGTCCTAAAGCCGTCCGGCTTACATCGACGGGCTGACTGCTTACCCGATACCCGCAGCAGGTGTTTAGGGGCTGCTGTGATTTGTAACAGTGGTCCTCTGGCTGACCTGTTTTAGCAATATTAAGGTTATCATTATACACTGCTGGGAAGGCGTCTTGAATGCGTCGCCACCATGATGCGGACAAAGACATTCATTGCAGACGTCGACCATCATGTGTTGAAAGGAACTCATAAACTAAATTACTTCCTAACTTAACTCTCCTTTTTTTCTTATTTATTTGCAGACTCAAGGTCCAAACATACCATACACATATACAAAACATATTACATTCATATACACACAAAACCTTTGTGCCGTTAAAAAAAAAAGATTAAAAAACATTCCAACATTTCCAAAAGATAGAGGAATATCGTGTATCACTTTTCATAGGATCAATTAAGTTCATAATAATTCCATTCCTTGACTGATTTAGCCTACACATAAATTTATACATGAGGTTCCTGAGTAGAGCCTGAAATGTCAAGATCAAGGTCAGTTATGATTCCCCAATTTATAATTAGCCTACCTTAATTTTAACTGTGAGTTGCAAACGGCCAAAGAAACAAATCCTATAGTAGGGTATTTATTTTTCTTAATACTTGAGAATTATCATCAACACATGATAAAACAATCGCTTTGTTTTCAGTAACTTGGTAACTAACCAAACAATTTCGAGCTTTTAACTTCCCCTTTCAAAAAGTTATCATGGTATCATCATGTCAGTATGGTTCTCCTGGATAGTGCTTTCAGTATTGTTCTATTGTATGCATGTGATTATACATTCATGGTGTGATGATATACATATAGTATATGTTCCTAGTGTTTGAACAGTATTTTATTTTATACTATGGTACTTCGTTCTGATACTATAATATTCTGTTATGTCCCATGGTATTTATGTCCAACATGTATTGGTACTATGCTATTTAGTACTCATGGTATTGCCTAGAAGCACACATATTATAGTTTTTGTACAAAAAAGCAACCTTTGTAGCCATTGGACTGCGAACATCTGAGTTGTAGTGATGGAATCTGAGAATTTCACTTAAGTAATTATGATGCTGTGTTTTATTTTCACCATTTCAAATAAAGACACAACATGTGTTTGGATAAAAATGTTTCCTTCAGTTTCTGCCATTGAAACACTTATATTGGTAAGTGGTTAACTTGTGTGAGGCATGTGGCTATTAAACCGTTAAAGTGTGTTCTTCACTAAGCCCAAACAGATACATTTCATGCATGGTACATTTAATTTAATTAATGATGTCTAATTTCAGTTCTGTATCTTTACAACACTATGGTAAACATTTCATAAATACTAAGTTTATACTACCATATTATAACACATTTAAAAACATGTTACTACCATGGTACCATAGAATAATTTAATGGATTACCATTCTATTTTAACTGAAGATACATTGTAATGCTACATAGTATACCATAGTATATAGGTGGCCAAATTACAATGGTTTCACCATAGTAGTACTACCATGCTATTACTTTGATGATAATAACATAGTTCTTTTTTGTTAGGGTATCCGAATGTGTTGCATGGGTTTTGCGTCAAAATGAGAAACGCACACAACTAAAGTAGTCAGTAGAAATATATTAAGAAAAAGAATGTATGTAAAAGAGTGATCTATACTACGATCTATACAAGCTTCGTAGCAGTGGTATTTTGTGATACAGCTGTTGAAATTAATAATTCAATAGAACCACAATCATTCAGCAGTTCCCTTCACCAGAAGCTGGCCTGTAATTCTTCTTTTATACCTCTGTGTTATTTGGAAATGCTGACTTCCAAAGCAGCCCAAGCCTCACTCTGATCCAACCGTAGCACTTAGACAGATGGGGTGGTGATCTGTTCTTCAGTGTCTAATTACTTATGTAGTCCATCGTCCAGAAAAACCTGCAACAAAATTGCTGCAAAATAAGTCAGGCAGTCAAAGCTTTGGGAGGGGGACTTTAGTTAGCACACCGTTTCTCCAGACCTTACAGGAACTGTAGTATTGAATAATGTACAATTATTTAAATGATTGAATAGTATGTAATACTTCAAAACAGGGCATCTTGCCCAAACGGCCGGACTATTATGACTGTGTGTCACTGAGAACCAGCAAACATAAGATGCTAACAACTAAGGTCCAAGTTAAAAAACAGATTTTTCCAGGTACTCTCTTGCCTTCTAATTCAAATTTCCAGATTGGAGGCCTGAAAGTTTTACAAGATCTTTATGTAATAATTACTACCATAGGAAAAAATGTGGGTCATTATAATAAAAATGTGTTAAAGTCTAAACCATACTGGCCAAACTTTTTGCTTGAAAGTAGCTCTGGGAATATAGATGGTTGTGCGTGTCTAGTGACATACTGAGGCTTGTGGTTAATTTAATGCATGTTTGTGTGATTTGAGACCCGATGATGCTGCATTCCTAAAGTAACGAAAGCTGAAGAAACGTGACATCTAGTGGCCATATTAAGTAAATGCTGGCAACGTTTTTTGTTTTTTTTTTAACTAACGTAGATTTCTTTCACCCCCCTGATATCATCAGCGAACAAGCCTTTACAAAGGCTTACAGTTTATATACCGTGATCGACTGGGATCCCATCCAGGGTACCCCCTGCCTCGTGCCTGTATTTAATGTGAAGACTACAGACTTACCACGTATGAAATGAATTGATGAATTAATCCTTATAATTTAATTCCTTTGCACATTACTAGATTTCCTAAAAAAAACTATGCACAGGAAGGTCAATACAACAATTTAAATTAGCTATTCAATACTATAGTCTATCCATCCATCCATTTATCTTCTAATTGCTTATCCTGAACCGGGTTGTGAGGTAACAGCATATCTGGATAATTGTAACAACCGAACATACCCAATAATATTTAAAAACACGTGTACGTCTTTATGTCAAATTATTATCGTAATTTCTCTACAAAAGCTAGCAAAATGAAAAAGATTTCAAAATGATTGTGCCACTGGTTCAGTGATCGCTAATTAAAGCTGTACATTTTTCTCTATAAATGCATGTGACGTTGACCAAGCCAATATTACAGTAACACCCATCATTGTAAACTTCCCATTTTAAAAGCTAACGTCACATTTCAACATCAAGATTCTTTGTTTTCCTTTAGGAGATTAGTATACCATATTTACTCTTTTGGATACATCCATATCTCCATATCAATATTTATATTTACATATTCTTTTTTATACTTACTAAGTGTCTTTCCTATGTCTTGTTACCCTGTGCCAGCCTGCAGGAAACACACACGTAAGCATCCAATTGTACTGATCGAGTACTTACACTAATACAAATAATAACAAACGTTGTGAATCCTTTGATCCTTGAATCCTTAGACTTAGAGCATGGGAAATGTGATTCGCACTGTCCAGTCAGTAACATATGGCAGCTAATAGATTTTGCCAGCAGTCACTTTAAACTTTAGTCAGCTATTTAGTTATGTGAACCATAAATTGATGGGCAGAACCCAGGGGCGTCAGAAGCATTTTGAATGTGGGGGGGGACACACTGGCGGTGAACTAATATTTTATGTTAAATGAGGGGGGGGGGGG
>JAODKC010000043.1:14923411-14947991 GCA_026777985.1 Mormyrops attenuatus
CCCCCCCCCCCCCCCCCCCCCCCCCCCCCCCCCCCCCCCCCCCCCCCCCCCCCCCCCCCCCCCCCCCCCAAACGAAGAATTATGAAATGTGAGGGGGACACGTCCCACTCAGATTTAATGGCGGCGACGCCCATTGCAGAACCATATTACCTAATTCTATTTCGAGCTTTGAAAAATGTGCAATTTTACAACACGTGCTGATTGACAGGTCGCAATGGGCGTGGACTGGCGGAGAGGGGCGGGACTTCCTCTTTACCCTCCCAGCGGCCGTTTGTTTACCTGGCTCAACTTGTAATGATAAGCAGGTAGGAGTTATCATTTTTTTGTTGACTGTATTGTTTATTTGGTTGCTTTATTGCTTATTATTATCCAAGGATGACTACTATGCAGCGTACATAAAACTCACTGGCTGTATGCTAAAACGAAGGTCGCGATAATACTTACCTTAGTATAATGTACGTGGTGTAATAAGGTGTAAAATTATAACTAATGTTATCCAAGAAACAGGCTAGCGTCGTTTACCATCCTCGTTAATTTCTCATGTTGCTGCCACATAGATGTTTGTTTGTGGTAGTAAATGTTTTATGTTGAAGCTTAATGCCCGCAAGCTATTTTACAGCAAGTAGCTAATCTAGCTAGCTGTAGCGCTGGTGCGGTCCCCTAACTGAACAAATGGCTTTATCTCTGCTGGATCAATAACGCACCTGTGCATGATTTCTCCATTTTAAAATTAAAAGCTAAATGAAGTTTGTACTCACTCTGGGACTGTTTAACAGCCATTGCTTTTAACAGATGAACCGTGCACGTAGCTGGCTATCAGTGCAATGCACGTTTGGTTCCGTTTCGCCTAAAATGGAATACAGTATATGCTATTGTCAATGTACAACGAAACTCTGTGTGCTTTCTCCACTTCTGCTACGTTTTATATATAACAATAACAACATTATTATATTTATTATTGTTAATAATAATAATGATGATGATGATGATAACAATATAGACGTTTATATAAAGCTGAACATTGAACTAAAGTACAGTAGTGCAATTATATAATCGATTTAGCAGTGTTAAACGTAATTGTAATGAGCAATGTCAAGGACTGTGCCTGAGATGTTTGAGTGAAATACAGGAGGAATAAACGGGCGGATTTTCTTTTACAGCAAGCCACGATGGGCGGCTGTTTCGCAGAGTTGGGTGCCTTGGTGAGCGCCGTGTATTTTCTCCTGCTGCCTGGCTGTAGCCCAGAAGAGCTAAGCAAGCTCCTATTAGTGTCTTTTGATGGCTTCCGCTGGGATTACCTTCACAGGGTGCCCACGCCCAATTTCGACGCCCTGATCAAGGATGGCGTTCAGGTGGAGCGAGTGGAGAATGTGTATATAACAAAGACCTACCCAAACCACTACACCATGATTACCGGCCTTTATGCAGAGAGCCATGGCATTGTAGCCAATGAAATGTATGATCCCGACCTCAATCTGACCTTCTCCATGGACAAGATGGAAATATATGATTCCAGGTGGTGGGATGAGGCAGTGCCTCTTTGGGTAACCAATCAGATAGCGGGACACAGAAGTGGAGCTGTGATGTGGCCAGGATCTGATGTCAAAATCCATGGGACCTACCCAACGTACTACCTGATATACAACGCATCAATGCCATTTCAGGCCAGGGTCCAGAGGCTCATTGATTGGTTTAAGAATGAGGAAGCAATCAATTTTGGCGTCCTTTACTGGGAGGAACCCGATGAGAGTGGCCATTTGCTGGGGCCAGACAGTCCTCAGATGGAAGCGGTGATAACAGACATTGATAACAAACTTGGTGTTTTAGTGGAGCAGCTGAGGGATGCTGGCTTATTTGACCAGCTGAACCTCATCATCACGAGTGATCATGGAATGACAGAGTTATCGACAGAGAGGATTATTACACTTGATGATTATATAGATGGAAACTTGTACAGCTGGATTGATAAGAGTCCTGTAGTTGGCATTTTGCCCAAGGAAGGTACGTTTCTTTATTTAGCCTCATGTGCTCTGTATTAGTATGTTTTTTCCAGTTGTATACTTGTAATTTATTTTTGTGTCAGACAAACTAACGTTTCTGTGATTTGAACTTTAGAATAATGATTTAAGAATTATATTTAATATCCAAAACAATGTGTCTGTTCAATCCCATAGAGCATGCATTGTAATTTGTGTTCACAGGCAAATTTGATGAAGTCTACAGCACCCTTGTCAATGCGAGCTCTAACATGGTTGTGTACAAGAAAGATGACATTCTAGATCGTTTTGGCTATAAGCATAATGACAGGATATCGCCCATAATTATAGAGGCTAAGGAAGGGTGGACGATCATGCAAAACAAAAATGGATCATTTATGGGTAAGTCTTTTGGAGTTACAGGAATGTGCTGTTTTCTATCTTCCATTGTTTGGTATTGTATGTAGGTATTGTCTTATGGGTTAATCAGAACAAGGATGAATCACCAGTAATATCCTTTGATTGTAATTCACCACGCTCTTCTTTGCTTTCCCTTTTTGCAGCAGGTAACCACGGTTATGACAACACATTACTAAGTATGCAGCCAATATTCGTGGCCCACGGCCCTGCCTTCCGTCAGGGGTATGCTAAAAGGTCCATGCGCTCTGTGGATCTTTATCCACTCATGTGCTCTATCCTTGGGATCCAACCTTCTCCCAACAATGGCTCCCTGGACAACGTGGAAGACCTGCTGAAGCAGACGCAGCCATCACAACCGACTCCCCACGTTCGGCAGGTCAGGGAGCCTGCCTACGCTTGGATCCTGGGCTCCTTCCTTGGTATTACACTAGTCATGGGCTTCCTTGTAATTTTTGTTAAGCAGGTAACGCTACGGCAGCTTCCCATTGTCCCGTACACCAGCCTTCATATTACACAGCCTTTGCTCCAGGAAGAACTGCAGATCGAGTAGACATGCTTAGTGTAACTGACATTCTGTGTGTTCTTATTCCTCATGTTTTGGTTTTGTATTGTGGAATGAGAGGCCAAAATGTAACATTGCTTGTCTAGTTCTTAGCTGGTTAAAAAGTTTCACTGGGGAGTTACAATGTCTTGACAGGATTTCTGGCATTAAGTAGCCGTGAAGAGCCATTATCACTTGGACGTTCTTCTAGTTACTCTATAGCTGAATACGAGGTTTCACTGAGATATGCTGTTTGGAAAAACACTGCATTGAGCTGAGGATAAAGCTTAGCACTGATACTTACCTTCAAGGCTCCTTTACCTTACTGGGAACATCCCATAAATTGCCTCTGTCAGACCCCAAGGTAAAACTTCTGAGCTTCTCAGGGCACCATACCTTAAAGGGCACCATACCATCCGGACAGTAAATCTGGATTTTTGTTAAAACTGCAAAGAAAAATAATATAGTGAGACCAAGAGACAAAAAAGACAGTGAGACGGGGAAATGAACGACGAATGTAAACTTGACATTGACAGATTTATGAGCTAGATTGAAATATGAAGGTTCATACGTTTGTGCTGGATGTGTCAGAAGCTGTTGGCTAGCTTTAGTTACTTTTATTGTGAAATACTAATACTTATAAGCCACTAGATGACGAATGAGGTGAATGATCCCCGTCTGCCTTGTTGTGGATAGCCAGTCACATAAGTGTCTGATGGGCCTTCACACTGGGATTTTGTTAAGATTGGGTGGTATCTGTCTTTTCCATACCATAATGTCTTCCAGACACTGTGCTGCAGTATAGGGTATTTTAACGGCATGCTCAAAAGCTACGGAATTCCGGTACATGAGAAGTCGTGGCAATAGATTTCTTGGGCCCCCATGAAAAAATCTGACCCCACCCCCTGCACTCAATGAATTCCACCAACCAAGATTTCTAGTATACTGCGGTGTACCATATTATCACAATACCACTCAAACTGAAATTTAGTGCCATGTGGACACTTGGTAATCGCTATGCTAAATGAAATAAGCAACAGTAGGTGATGCCCAGTGTCGTGCTATGAGAAGTTGTGCCCGAAGGTGCCATTTAAGATGTATAACTTAGATGTATTCTTATCACACCTTTTTATAAAGTAGATCTCAGATTTGCATATCCTAATATCACACAATTTTAGAAGGAATATAAAGAAAAAATAAATGATTGATATTAATAGGTTTTTCATCTTGAAATTAGTGAGCTGGCACTGTAGATCCCATCCTAATTTAAATCGATGTTATGGGTGGCCTGTCAGGACTTCTTTAACTTTACATGGTGCAAAGCGGATGTAATACTTTTGACACTTACAAAATTAATTTGAATAGCAGTGAACTGCTTATCATTAACATGTAAACAAAAACGATGATTAAGCAATGTAAACAGTAGAAGCAACCTCAACATTTAATTGTAATGATTGTTACCGCTAAAACGTACATGGAATATTTTAGGATTTAAAAAAATTGTCTTTCTGATATCATCTATATGTGTCATTAAATTCCTTCTGTTTTTGATTAAATATATGCATTTCGCAGGGCTAATGTGAAACTGATTTGCTGGAGCCAAACAGTCCTCTGATGGTTGCGGTGATAACAAACATTGATAACTCTTTGTTGATTTTGCGTGTCTGTAACCTGTTTTTTTTTTCTCGTTGTAATGACTTTTGTTTGCACTAAAAGCTAGCTGGGAGTAATTGTGTTGTGCTGAAATGAAATTCTGAAAACATACAAATGTGAATGTTTAAAAGAAGAACAATGGGCAGCTGCTTGCACACATTGTGATGACTGAAATGCGCTGTCGACCTTCCTGTACCAAACCTAATGTCCCTGAGCACTTTGAACAACAGCCACACCATCACCACCTAGGGGCACACACTGTGACATACTTTGTATGCACCAGAATTTCAAATTAATATATTTTTATTCTGATCTGTTATTGGCTGCTGCAGGACTTTTAAAACTTTCCTCTTTTGGGGAAAATTGGGTATTTAGTCCATATCAAGTAAATTAGCAAGCAACAATAAATATTTTTGCCATATATTTAACTTTACAGGTATTATACTGAAAATGCCAACATGCTTATTCTGGAATGTATATGAGAAATTTTTGGCAAATTATTTCTCAGGTTGACAAGTAACAGATGCCCTTCTGTATTGATATCTAGATTATGACTAATTGGTATCTCATGGAAACATTCTGGGGTAAAAAACGAACGCTATGTGCACAATTTAGTCCTTCTAGAAGGGAAAAGTTTATTTGTGGACGAGAGAAATGTAAGATCTGAAAGGTGCACCATATACATGTCGTGATGTTATCAGCCACACAACCTGACAGGAAGTTGGCATGTTGGCCCATGTTTCATGTGTGTTAAGTACTTATCGCTGGATTGTAACAGGGTTTCATTTTTAACTGACCTATGCGATCACTGACCAGTAGTGACAAAGAGGTACATTCCCTGTCTAAAGGCAGTTTCCATGTTTTTTAGGAATTTTCTGCTGACCCAGTAAATCACAATCGTCTTTGTGATTGACTGAGTTGTAGTTAAGTGGAGCTGCATGTACCTGTTGATTATTGTACACCAAAAATCATTGGAATGTAATCAAAAATTTTGAGTGATAAAACAGTGTTATATGTCGTCCTCTGAAACAATGCATGATTAATCTGCACTTAAGAAATTGCCCTCAAACTCACTCTACAGGTAATGAATTGTTTTTTTCCCCCACTGTGGTTCACTTCTCACATGGAAAATTGGTTCTGATTTTTCTCCTGTTTTTGGAAAAGTGTATACCAATACGTTTGTTCTAGTTACTAAATAAACCTGTTTAAATGTACCCTGATCTTATCTTTTCTGTATCCAATTAGGATTATACGTATACATACAAAACATGTAAAAATGCACACTTGTTTTTACTTTAAACACCAAATCCCTTTATTTTGCAGGTTTTGGACATGTGGTCAGGCATGCTTGCATTACAGGTCTGGTAAATGCTTTTTTTTTTTTTTAACAGCAGGTATATAGTTTTCCATTTTGTCATAACTAGTCATGTTCTGCTTTTTAAATTCAGTGAAACAAAGAGCTGAGGGCAGTCATTTAAATAGAGACTTTCTCAATTGGCAAACCCTGAATAAACAAAGATGACAACGTTAATTCCTAAAAGTGCACGGAGTGATTAAGCAACATCAAGTAATGATACTGCAAAAATGACAAGATTCACAAACCAAAACCTGATTTTGGAACAACAAGAAAAAAAAAACTAGACAAAATAAACATTTTTACACCTGGAACTTTAACAGTATAACATAGCAGGTTTCAGAAAACAACTTAAATATTTCCGAGTGCATTCCTTCCATCTTTTATAAATCATATAATCATCAAGGTTTTTACACAGACAAACACAGTGCCAAAAGATGATCTAATGCAGTGCTTCTCAAACTAGTCCTTGGCTTATCCATTCCCTCTGCTCGGGAGTTGGGAGAGAGCAAAAACCTGGACAGTCTGGGGGCCCCTGAGGACTGATCTGAGAAACACTGGTCTAATACTTCCACAGAGGAAATGGGAGATGCGGGAGTTCAGGGTAGCAGGGGCATCTCTCACACAGTAGCATGCCTGACATCACACAACATGCCTGACTGGAAAGACACCCTCATAAGCATAAAAAATAATTTGTCTCTGTGTAGCATCCACCTCATTTCTGACTCCAGTTACAATAGATGTATACAAGAAAGTTACAAATACAAAAAATAGCATTCTTATCCACTTTCGATGGAAAAAAACAGCGAATCCCTTCCATTTTCAAGTCACTTTTAACAAAACTGACAAACATACTAAAATAGACTGTACTGACTGGAGTCAACCAGATTAGGAAACCTTATCAAAGTTATAAGAACTAAACATCTCCAGCGTCCTCGAATACTAATCAGTGTGCCCTTTGCTGAATTAATGTATATATAAGTAGTCATTGGTTTTAGATACATAAACATCAACAGCTACAGGTTTGACCCAACCGTGAAAGATTCTAAACTGGTCATTTAAAAAGTGCTTTTTGTGTTTTACAATCAAATCATTTTTGTAACGAGACAAGGGAAGCTATTGTTTTCAGCATACAAATACAAGACACTATCCCTTCCTATTTTTTATGTCACATAAATTTAGCTTTGAGTGCAAAAAAGACAACCAATTCCTGACAAAATTCCCTTTAAGAACGCTCCATTTTTAGAGACACATTCCGCGATTACATGGCTCCGTTGCATAGTGGCAGTGTTTCTCAATTGGGTACAAGATGGGAACAGAAATGTAACCTGTCTCGGGCTCCCCGTGGACAGGGTTAAGGAAACACTGGAATTAATGGGTAAAGGTGCAGCCATTCGGGAAGCCAACTAAAACGAGGAAGCTGAGATGACATCCACTCGCATACAAAGGCTGAAGTGGCCGAACAATGTATATTTATGAGGAACACAACCAGAACAAGTGCATCGTCTAGGAATTCTGAATTCAGTGTACCGTTACAAAAGTGGGCACTGCTGTACTTTAAAGAAAGTTGTTAATGGAACCAAATTCCACACACAAAGTATATTCAAGTAATTCCAGATATCTCCTATTCCTCAATGCAGCTATATAAGGCACTCAAGCTAACTGCTACGTACATTTCATATTTACTTACTTTACACTAAATCTAGTGAAAACTGACATTCCCCTTTAAAAAAAAAAACACACACCTGCATTCATACCTAACTTTCCTGAAATTAAATCAGGAAAAACCACTTACAATGTACAAGGTCAAATTGGAGCAAGAGTCATTTACATACCAATATTATTATGCACCAGCATTAATACTGTGATATACTGATACTCTCGCCAAGGTGCTCAAGATGTCCCTGCCAATATTCTTTTGAACATGGTGCAATAACTTTATGATATTGTTGCAATCTTATTATCAGATCCCAATTATCTCCAAAGGAGTTTGCACTCTGAATTTTGGGTAGGTGGCATAAAGAAAATTATACCGGAGTGTATCACCAGCAAAGTTTGAGTCTGGACATTGAGAATGTTACCAGTACACTTCAGAAACAGAGATGTCAAGTGACGGTGCTTTCAGCTGTTCTTATATTTTCGACATAAACAACAGTTTCTGCTCTGTTCTTAAACCCCTCATTTGTTTAAACCTTCTGAGTATCCACGGTGACCTAAACCAGGATATCGGATTCAAAGCCTGGAACCAGTGAAACCCCTAGTCAATCAAAGGGTCATCGTCATCATCCTCCTGTAGCTCGAGGCGGGCAAAGGGCCGCGATGAAGATGGCACACGGTTCCTTATGAAGATGAAGAGGCAGGTGAGAGTGGTGAGAACCATGAGGGAACCAATGACAATCCCGATGACGCTGGCGAGGTCAAGGCAGCTCTCGCTAGCTAGAAGGCAGCGGGTGTTGGAGAAACTGCCATTGTTGGGTTTCTCAGATATTCCCAAGAGGTGGCACATTAAGGGGTATATGTCCACACTGTTAAAATGGGACAGCCGGTAACCCTTGCGAAAAGCAGGGCCGTGGGCTGCTAAGAAGGGGTGCATGCTGGGAAGGGAATTGTCGTAGCCATGATCACCCACTGCAAGTAAAAATCAGAAAGGATAATTAAGCCTTCAAAGAACTGGATCAAATTTCTATGCCCTGTACACATGATGCCCACACATACACACTAAAGGGCAAAAAAACTATAACGGAACCAATTCAAAAAAAATTATATGAAAACCATCAAAATGTTCTTACAACGTAGGTGTTTGTCATTCTGGACGATTGTCCAGCCTTCATCTGCAACCAGGATGATTGGCTGAACCCTCACGTTGTTCCTGTAATGCAGCCTATCAGGAATGTCCATCTTCATGTAGGCTTTCATGTGCGCGTGACACTTGCTCAGAGAGTTAAACACAACAGAGTCATCTGGAAACAACACAGGAGCACAGTGACATTTTACCCGCCTCAAAAGTAACAACCATATCATATGTAGTGTAAAGTTCTTCTTCTGTAGAGCATTTGGTTGCATGTACACAATAAGGATTTCAAAGCCTTCTGTATATCCATTTTTGGTTAAAAGTTTAAATATTCACTGTACTTCTCACTGATTAACCTTTCTAGCTTGTACACCTCTTTGGATAAACTGCTAAATAAATATAATTTAGCTTATAATTAATTCAAACAAGCGACTCTGCCTCAGTACTCACTTGTACGAGGTAAAATGGCCGCAACCGGGGTCTCATCCACTAAGGTGTATGCGCTGGCATTCAGACACTTGTCCAGCTGTATGAGTCGTTCTGGAGAGCACTGGGTCATGCCGTGGTCACTGGTCACTATGACGTTGATTTTGTCCCAGAGACCCTTGCTTTTCAGCTGCTCCATCAGGAAGCCGATGTTGTCGTCCACCTCCTTGAGGGCCTTCGTCATCTCCGTGACGTTGTCAGGGCCGTAGGTATGGCCGGCGTTGTCTGGCTCCTCCCAGTACAGAACGGCGAACCTAACAGCTTCATCTCTGACCAGCCAATCAGTGAGATTAACCACACGATCACGAAAGCTCACTTTGGAGTCATACTTCATGAAGTACGTGGATGTCTTGTTCTGGATAGCGACGTCAGTTCCCGGCCACATAGCGGCTGCTGTCTTGTACCCGGAATTCTGCACGGACACCCAGATGGGGGTGGCCTCATTCCACCAGACGGCATCGCTGCTGTTGTTATGGACAGAGAACGTTCTATTCATCACGGGGTCGTACATGGTACTGGCCAGGATTCCATGGCTTTCCGCATAGAGCCCCGTGACAAGGCTGTAATGGTTCGGGAAGGTCTTGGTGATGAAGACGTTGGTGAGGTGATCCACGAGTACGCCGTCAGAGTGAAACTCCCGCAGGTTAGGGAGGGGATACTTTTCCAGATAATCCGCTCGGAAACCATCGAATGACACAAGAAGCAAGGGTGAAATTGCAGCTGATGCATTCCTGGCATGCGACTCATTTGCAGCCTGAATGATAGTGACCACGCTCGACCATGCAGCAAATGCAAACATCAGACCAGAGGGCGCCATCTTGGAACTGTGTGCTCCCAGCTTCCAAGTCACTTTGAAAAGGCTTTACAAAAAAAAAAAAAAAAAAAGTAAAATGGGTTTAAAGCAAACAGCATGAAAAACACTTTAGACGCTTATATCAGGCCTCCAATATGGTATCATTTTGTTAAAGCATACGAGGGGAAAAAAATTACATTTATGATTTCCAAAGGAATTCCAGTAAAACTACTTCCCTTATGTGGTACTAATCTGTAGAATCAAAATATGATATGGGTGTAGAACTAGTACATTTTATCTTTATTCCTATGTAGTAGTAATCTACAGAATCAAAACTAGACTGAGAAAAAAAAATAACACTGTCATGCATCAATGTATATGAGTTTCCCAGGGGCCTGTATCACCAAGCTTGGGGGTATTTCACAAAGCAGGCTTTCTTGAATAGCCAGATAACTTAAACCAAATGTAAGAATTGTCAAATAGGAACGTCACTTACCTCTCGTCCTATTGGACAGATTTCACGTTTAGTTTAAGTTACCCCGCTAACTGGGAAAGCCTGTTTTGTGGAATACCCTCCTGGATGTCTTGCTTAGCCAGATAACTTGTCAGATTTAAGGTAGTCTGGGCTAAATGCAAGTGAACAAAGATTAAGTCCATTAATATAAACCGAGGTTCGTTAAATCTGACAAGTTCTGGCTAAGCAAGAAATCCAGCTTTGTGATATGGGCCCCAAGAGGGTGTTCCATGAAGCAGATTTCTGTTAACTGGGTTAACTTAAGATAGAAGTCATAACTGTCCAACAGGAATAATCCTTACATAAACTATTATTGGGAGATCATTAATTCTAGTCTAAGTTAACTGAGAAATCCTGCTCTGTAGAGCATCTCCCAGTTCTAGTAGTTATTTTTGCCATTTAAACTGGAAAGTTGAACCTTTTGCATTCACCTAGACTGCTTTCATCCAGTCAAAGCTCTGTCTATTCATGGGAATATGCACAGGTAACAGACACAAGTAAGAGAACGGTACACTGTGGAGGCATGTTTTTTCTTTTTCAAACAATCTTTTTTCCCCCCTGAAACAAACTATATGACCCAGGCTATACTGCTTTCAGTTTTCAAGTGGATGTGTTTAAAAAACAGGGAAGAGGAACAATCTCAAGGCAGGGAAAAAGAAAACGGCAGGGGCACAAACGCCACTCAGATTTCACATTCACACAAATGATCGTTTCAGCTTGGTGCTTTCTTCATTTAAAACTTTAACCAAAACACTTTGGTTTCATTAAAATAGCTTCTGTGATAATACCATAATAATAAACTTACCTTCCACACCTGTGTGAGCTTTTTGTAACTTGCGAGTAGGCCTGTTTGTTTCTGGAACAAGAACCCTACTCATAGTTAAACGAAAACCAAGACGGGAAGCAACGTTACCTTTCAGATATTTAACCTAATTATTTATGAGAATTTACATCTCTGTATAAATGTTTAATTCAAAAAGCTCAACATGGCAGATAACTTTAAGTTTATTAAAATACCCAGAGACTTCAAAAATTATTGCCGAATGCCAGGAATCCACTTATGCCTCCAGCTTATTTTTTAAAATCTTAATTTAAGTTCCACGCTTTGTGGTACTATGGGGGGGAATGGAGAGATGTTCCACGGTCTACCGTCCGACACCTAAAGGTCACTTTTAAGTTAACCTAGGACGTCGTGTTTGGGCTACTTTAAGGGAATTAACATGATCACATGCCCTTAAATCTACTCGAAATGAAAGAGAATTTGCGTGAAATATCAAATTTAAAGCAATCACCCGGGCCTTAGGTAACTAAAATGGTACCAGTGTGTTTTCATGCGGAAGCGGGTGGTTGTTTGCTCAGAATATTGTTGTTTTTTATTATATTGAAATCGGGCTTTTCCGGGTCTGTACCCAGAATCAGTTTATAGTTAGGTTATTTATCATAGCCGTACCTTTTAATGTCAAACCTTCTGTTATAAAAACAAAAGCTCTCACTCTGTAACATATTGTAAGAGTACTGTTAATAAATTATATACAATGGAACAGTTTGTTTATGCAAGAAAATGCGTAATAAGCATATCATATTGATTATCTAGCTTGGTTAGTTCGGATAAAGCAGGTTTGCGGAAACGACAGGCGATCGCATAAGGTTTTGTAACGATTGAGTCTTTGCTGTTAAATATAGATCAGCTGTAACCGGAGCGGGCCGACGCTCAGCATAATATATTATGTAGAAATACCCTCAACATTCTCTGTATAGGCCTACACATAATAAATTCCACATGCTCCCCACACCCGATTAACTTAAACCTTACCGTATCCGAAACTTCCTCAAAATAGCTTTTCTTTTTCTGCCTTCTTTTTCTGACGTCCGTAACGGACAGGCCGGTCAGCCTATTGCAGAAGATCGGCCCACGGAGGCCGGCCGCTCAGGGGCGGATCAGGAGCCGTATTGCTGCCCGTAAGCGCGGCGCGGCGCTGCGCTGCTTCCTGTTTCGTTTTGTGGTAAACGTGACGTGCTGCTGGGGAATCGGCTGTATCTGAGTTAGAGCTTACCAAGGGAAAACGCAGGTGTAATAAGCATTAATGTTGCACGGGTTTTAGTTTCTGGCTTTACGTATGTATACTGAGCTATAATAGCCTACTACAAGAATACATATTAATAATGTAAGCTACCTTAAACATGATATGGCCAGACTACCTTATCTCCCTCATCGTTTATGATCTGCCAGTCTATACTAAATTAAAAACATAAGCCTAGACTGTCTTTGAGTCAGTTTGAACCTATTTCCATGTAGCTTAGACCAGCCTATTTTTAGGGTTTTTTAGACTGGTCCTATTTTATCTTGCCCATGTCACATAAAATACCTGCAAGTATTTAAATAGCAGTGGAATTTTATAGAATTACGCAGAACATTTACTGGTTGATCGGGGCTTTTAATTTGATCAGACACGCTTTTCTGATTCCTTTGGGTTTACCCTATGCGGCACACGTTTGCACAACATTTGCTCACACGTGGCCAGGAACTGGCAGGAGGCTTAAAAGAAAACAGCTTACATGGAGGTTGCTGGTTCAAGAAGGGTCTTCCTGCTATACCTTTTGCAGAGTATTCAAACTTACGAATACCGTTGGGTAAGTGTGGGCTCCTGGTGTCCAAATGTCCCCACAATGTAATAAACATCTGTTTTGACCACCTTTTCATTCCTCACAAGGTGAACCTTAATTTTATATATAAAAAAATGTGACTACAATAAAAATAAAAATGTTAAAACTCTTGTATTTGATTACTTATGGTTAATATTATAGCTGGGTAGGGGTTAAAGTTGTTATTGTTGGGATAAGAGTTTTCCCCATAGAAATGAATGGAGAGTCCCCGCAAAGATATGAGTACAGACGTGTGTGTGTGTGTGTGTGGGTTTACATAGATCACATTTGAGGACCAAATTGTCCCCAAAGTGTAGTAAAACCTGAAATTTCCCTACTTTTGGGGACATCTTTTGAGGTTAAGGTTATTATATTTCAGATTAAGGTTTTGCCCATAGAAATGAATGGATGGTCTAACAAAGATACAGATATCTAATGTGCCCATCTGTGTGTGTGTATGTGAGTCTGTGTGTTGTGCGTGAGTGAAATTTCACCCCCTACTGGTCAGGTGAAAATGCTGTTTGAACATATTAAATTCAATTAATATAAATTAAACTGTAAAGTTATATTTGACGGTATTGACTTATGCAATGTGCAACCTTGCACCTTCTCCATGGGTGAAACACTTATTGAGTCTGAGTGGACACCATGTGATGAGCTGGTATCCCATCCAGGGTGTTCCCCGGCTGCTCGGGGTAGACTCCAGGATCCTTCCGACATCATACAAGATAAGTTGTTGGAAACAGACAGATGCACTATTTCAGTAACTAAAGCTGTGCGTGGGGCCTGCACATCGCTGTGACACTGCATTTGGAATGTATTTTGGCATGTCCACCACTGTCAACATGAGTATGTTATAAGGCAGTTCAGCTCTGGCCCTGGAATACCTGTAGAAGATGGCCGTTTCGGCATCAGCAGAAGAACACAAAGTGGGCATCTGATCATGGAAAGGGACAGCAGTGGAGTTTGGGCTCAGACATCAGGAACCAGGTAGGCTTTCTTCTGGGCTGAGAGGAACAATAGAGGAACAATAGAACCTATTCTTATACTGTATAGGCCTTCCTGGTAAATGTGAAGTGAATGAAAGGATTTTCACCTGACTTAGTCCCTACTCCTGATGCCCCCCCTCCTTACAGTGTGCTACGCTGGTATCACTTTTGAATAAAAATGCTGCATAAGGTCTTCGCGAGTTACTTTTTCTCAGAATCTACTTTTTCTCTCAGCCCTTGGACACTATTGCATTTGACTCACCGAACGTTATCAGTGACGTGCACATACTACTGGAGGGGAGGTGCTGGAACCGGAGGGGTGGGTGGGAGCATGGCCACCCGGAACATTTTTGCCGATTAGGGGGGGTGTCTCCCTCGGTCTCTCGGTGACTCGTCGGTTTTCGAAAACGGACATTTGGATCATGGAGGGGGGGCACTGTTATTCGTTAAGGCGAAAGTGCCAAGTGCTCAGGTACCTCCAGCCAGCCACCCCTCTGCACGTGCGTGTATGTTATCATGATATCAGTCGCGCGGAATTGTGAAGCAGCCCTAACCAGCAGCCTGCACTCTACCAGCTAATCTATACTTTGTTCTTGCACCTTGCAGTGGTTCCTTTAGTTCTACTCTCTAATCTCTCACCAAGGGAACGACCTTCCTGCTCCGAGTGAGAAAGTCTGATTACTTCCATTCCTATTGTTCTTCATCTGATCTCCAGTACTTGGCACTTTCACCCAACTGCCCCTGGTGAGTCGCAATAATCTCACCAAGTATTTGTTAATTCAGCATCATTTGCATCCGTCTCGCTGCGTTATGATTTAATTTAGTTCGGATTACCGTAACACAGCTGTTGTTTCTTATCTGAAGCGGAGTTTTCTAGAAACTAAGGATCCGTACTTTCTGGCATTGGACTCCCTGATTTGTGTGAACCTACTCGTTCAGGGGAACTAAACTAGATGTTAATAATTCATATCTTCAGAGCCCTGGAAGTGCAAACCCTCACTATTTTGGTAGTTTTAAAAACATTGATCGTTATTGTAAGATTTCATATAGAAGGCATTCTTCGCCCTGCAGGTAACTTTACACACGGTTGCGTTAAGAATATGAAGTTAATTAAATACGTGCTGCACAACCCTATACGTTTCGCTTGCATATGTTAATAAATGTCCAATTTTAAATGGGCCTACTTATGGACTCTGATCGCTTCACCTCAGGTGGAACAAACATCGAATGTAACATGGGCTGTATCTGAAATTTGAAAAATAGTTTAAATAGAATGACACATTCCTTACCTCATATCACTGATTTTTCCGTATTTCTATCTGAATTACGAACGTATTTTACTAATTATTTTGTATTGTCCGGATTATTAAGGTAGTGGCGTAAAATCACAAGCGGTTCGGCACTTAGGCTACAAGTAACATTTTGTTATTTCAGCTCATCTTTTGGTGACAATATCAGTTACTTGAGCGCAAAGACATGTGATTGACGACTATGAAAGGTGATCGTTTTAAGATAAGAGGGCGTCCTCCAAAGGACAAGCCAGCCTACCGATCAAAGTACTTAACGCAGTTGCAGGTGCGCAGCATCAGTAACCAGCAGGGATAAACCGGAGGAACTTCATTACTCCAGAGAAGTTGCACACTTGAAACCCAGCAAAATTAGACATAAAACAACATTTTTAAAATGAATGACGGCCATCAGAATATATATGAAAGTATAGACGAAGGCAATCTTTATGCGACTCCTCATAAAAATGCCAGCAGTGAGACTGAATCCCACTATGAGAACCAAGGCGCTATATACGAAGAGCCAAATGTGGCGAAAGAAGCAGCGTACGGTGAGATAAAATCGCACGAATTAGACGATGGTGATGAAAGGCGTGAAGACCGTGCTTCGCCCGATTACTTCAACATCCGACCGGAGGGCCAGTACGGCGACACGGATTCGTCTGACTGCGGCGAAAGGAAAGTGGTTGAAGGAAATAAATTGTCAGGCGCATCTGAGGACGAAGGTGTGCAGGAGTCGCCTCGTTTAGCGGCCAAAGCAAACGGGGTTAAGGGTAAGCCATCTTCTTTGACATCCTCCGAAGACGAGGAGCCGGTCCGGGGGGACCCCTATGATGACCCGAGTGCAGCTATGGGTGAGGAAGAGGAGGAGGATGAGGAGGAGAAAGAGGTGGACAGGATCGATGAGGGGATGCTGATGGCGTATAGCCTGGAGTCTTCCAAAATCTCCGAGCCCGAGGAGTTGGTTGATTACAGCCTTCACACAGCCATCAACAACAATGAGGAAGAGAAGAAGATCGCCGATCCAGATCAACCCGAAGTAGTACTTTTCGTTAAGGTAACGTCTTTTACAATACAGCCCTCATATATTCAGACTTAAGAGTTCAAGAGATGGCTTACACATGGGAATCATTTTTATGAATAAAATTTCCGAACTGGTACAACTTCAGCAGTAGTAGTGTATATATCAGAATTCCGAAATCACCAGTCCTAACGACACGCGATTGCTGGTAATGGTAAATACTTGTTTAAGCAAGACTTGTTGCGTGAAAGTATACGAGTTCATACAAAGCGTTCTGTGAAGTAGTCTATTTTTCACATTTGCTTTTTCTTGATCAACTGGAAACAGTTATGAGTAAGTCCTAATAATGTCATATTAAATCTGCGATGATGCATTGATGTTCTCAGTCGTGAATTCAGTGTAAAGCCCCTTTTCCTGAATTTATAGACAGTGACCTTCAAGACTTTGTCTTCATTTACAACATGGACCTTTGAGAACCTCAGGGAGTTAGTTTGTGTAATGATTAACATTTATTAAGTTACACCCTATACCACACTAAAAGAAAGAGCACAGGTCTGGTTCTGGGATTCTGTTTTAACTGGACAAGATACTGAGCCTATGATATTGGGGAAATCAGAAGGTCCCCCACCCATACGGCACCCATACACATATTTACAATATTAATAGAATATTTATACACCCTAGAAATACATTTACATATCATGTATCACTATGTTACAAGTACATCATTCAGGGTTCAAGGGATGGAATGAACCTGATCAGGAGTTTTACAAGTCTGGAGTTTTCATTGTCTGCTGTGAATCTGCCCAGCCTGGACGTTCTGCAGATCAGCACTAGTAACACACACCTCCTTGTGCTTTTTTGCGTGTGAACCAACGTGCAGACCTCCAGAACCTGAGATTTGTGGCTGATGAACTTTGTCAAGATCGTCTAATCATTAACCTGCTGACTCCACAGCTGCAGGAAGGAGGTTGAACGTCATAGTGAAACAAATTAACCTGAGCAGCTATCCTTGGCTGGTTCTTAGTGAAAGAACAAATGAAAAAAGAGAAGCTCTACTTTTGAAGTGGTTTCTACGATACATAACAGCACACTATCGTTATGATCTCACCATTGAAAAAGTCGCGCAAGTCAGATACCTTTTCACGATGTTTAGCTTCAGTAACAGCTCACGTTAGGGTTACTTGGAACGGGCAGAGTGAGGTAATATTCTGAGTGAAGGCTATAGTGTTCAAAGCTATCAGAACTGCTCTGGCTCAGTTATCAGCAGGGCCAGCTAATCAAGGTCTAATTAATGATGTTAGTCTGAGCTTTGAATGACAGCATTGACATAATTTAATGCTTAGCGTGAGTGGAACACGTAATCATTTGGTTTGAGTTTATTTAAGTTCTTTATAACTGCACTGCGTTCATTCATAATCTATGAAATTCAAGCTTGCATGTGTTCAAGGTACATAGTATTTTTTTATGTGCCACATAGGTATGGGTGTGTATGGGGGGTTGGGGGGGGTGTTGGAGAATGGGTACAAGGAGAGACCAGACAAATAGCAGTGCAATGCAAAACAACACAATATAAGAATAAAAAGACATGGTAATAATTTAATTAGTAGTGGGATATGAGCATGAAGTAGTCACCTATGCAGGGCATGCACATTGACAAATTTACAATATAATGGTATAAAATTTTGAAAAAGTGCAGGATTACATTGATAATGCAGTATTGCATGCAATACGTTGGTTGCGGGATGGACATGTACAGGTCACCAGTTGTTTTGTGGAATGAAGCCATCACTGAAGCGAATGTTGATGCACCAGTATCACTTTCCGGAGGGCGGGAGTGTGAGGACAGCATGGGCTGGGTGCTTGGCGTCCCTGATGATGGGCTCAGTCCTCTTCTGGCAGCAGGAGTGGTAGATGCAAGTGGGGAAGATCTGTGCCAATCATCTTCGAAGCTATTCACAAAGTCCTGTGCAAAAGTGTGAGGTCCTGAGCCATTAGATTACACATCCACACCATGGTACTACAGGTCAAGATGCGCTCAATGGTGCAGTGGTAGAGGTTCATATGAGCTTTGCTGCCTACCTCAAAGCTCTTTAGCTTCCTCAGGAAGAACAGCTTCTGCTGGGCCTTCTTGAGGTTGCAGCTTGTGTTTAGAGATCAGGAGAGGGAGCCAGTGATCTGGACGCCCAGGAATGTGAATCTACGGACAGGTCCATCAATGAATGTTGAGTAATGAAGGCCTCTGGTCTTTCTCAAGTTGATGATGATCTCCTTTGCCTTGTCAGAGTTGTTTTCATGGCATTATACAGTACAGTCAGGAAGCTGGGGAAGAAACCAACATCAGCTAATAATATATAATAGCATATAATGCTTGTTATTATTGCAAAATATTACAGCTGTTTCATTATATTTTATTATCAATTATTAGCATTTAAAACACTGAGTAGTATTTTATTATCTATCTTGATATCGCCCAAGTGCTGCTTAGACCCTCCTCCCTTCAAGCTTTACTGAAGCTGAAATGTATAATTTATAGCCAGGGGTTTGGTCCTTGTGGATGACACCCCATGCCTGTCTAAGCTCGCAAACAATTATCTTTACCAGATGGCAATACAATTTTCATTTTCTCCTGTTGCTGTTAAGTCAGCAAGGAAAATGACTCTTCCTGTTGTACCTTTGTTAAAAATGTTTTGAACATATCTCGTACAAAGTTCCAAAAACCTTTCCTCAGGGGCATGTCAGACATTCCATGCATTCATTAAATTTCATCACAAGCTCACTTAATCAGTTAATTAAATTAGTCAATGAGGTATCGATTAACCATACAAGGTGTGATAATGGTAGAGGAAGAAAATGCATGGGTATATTGGATGGTCGCTGCACATACTGGGGTGACTTTAGAAGTTTTGAAATGGTTAAGCTAACACACTTTTATAGACATCATAAATTTTACACCAACCTGAAAATCATTTCTACATTTCTTTGACTGCTTAAAGCTTTTGCACAGATTGATCTTTTCTGTAAGTGGCGTTCTGTTCAGGGTGTTCCTCTGCAAAGTGCACTATGCTCCCTGGGGTGGACTGTAGTAGTGGTGCTCTAGCTGTCGGTTTGAGTTTGCACCAGGCCCTTTTTTTTGTGTGTTTGTAACAACCAATTTAAACAAAGAATTGATTTTCTGTGGTTTGTTTTTACCATATTATAAATGGGGCTGTACCTGTTCACCTGTAAAAATATTTTCAGAGGAGATCCTCGACCACTAGAGGTCTCTGCTTTTATTTTATTAATTAATTTATTTAATTTGTTTTCTTCGCGCCTTTTTAAACGCGTTGCTGGTAGTTTGGTTCATTTTCCAGACCGAGTGAGAGATTGTTATTGATGAGTGGCTTCTGCTGAATAGCGTTTTCCTTTTATACTGCACGGCATCCTGCAATGACTTTTGTTTTTAATCATGTTTTTGTCACAGCTATTGTCCAGAATCCACAGGACAAGCAAAAACGTAGCGATGGGTTCCGGGCAACGATGTGACTTAAAACATATAACATTTTTACTCATAAGTATTTTGATAATTTTGCTATAAAATGCAAATGCAAAAAAAGATGTTTTACGCTGAATTAAATAATGACTTTGTGGAAAAGCATATTAGATCCATCTGAACAATTCCATTTTTTAAGACTAGAAGTAGGCTATTTGCCTAACCTAATTAGGGTAACAAAATCCGTTTCTGTTGTGTTTTTAAAGTGGTCCGTAGAGTTAGAATTTATCAGCTCTATGAGGAAAATGTTTCTCTCACTCTCCCATGCATGTAATGGGAAGACAAGCTGTAATCTAACAGAGTAAACAATATTTTAAGTGCGATAAGGCCCAAAGCGGAGACTCAGTCAGTGTGCCCCGCCGCCCACCCTAAGCAGCTCGAGCGTACTGTAAATACCACGTGACTTGCCCTCCAAAGTCAGGAAAGGACATTCGTCTTACTGGCGGGGGGCGGGGCAGAAAATCCGTGCGCCTCTTTGTGATTGGCTCTCCGGTCATTCTAAGAATATTGGCTGTATATAAAGACCTGACGGCACCTAAAGTACTCAATAGTGGTGGTGTTGTGTCATGATCGTGATATGTAAAGATTTACGATTTACCAGGTCCATTGTTTTAATCAAAAAGTCATTGCACAAGGTGAACAGAACTTACTACAGACAAATAGAGAAAATTAAAATGATTGCTTGTTTTCTTTTAGTGAAAATGATCAGCGCTTTACAGCATGTCAGTTGAGAAATCATTTAAAACCGCAATGACTGCCACATGCGCTGTACGTCCGTCCAACAAGAATCGGTTCAATCGTAAATCCCGGAGGACAGGCTGATCTGACTACCAAGAGCTATTTTTACAGACCTATATTTCTAATTTCCAGGAGGGCCCGGCCAGGGAAAAAACAAGAAAACCAATTCGTACGCTAAAACCAGTGCGCCATGAATAATTAAGCAAGGAATCTTCCTTTTCTGGTTTCCCGAGGCTGATCAAATGTAACTGGCCAGAGATTGGCAGTGCGGACTGCTTGTGGGGCCGTTTCAATAATGCATTAAAGGCCGATCCATCATACTGGGAAGAGGCCACCCCACACAGGTCTATAGGATTTTATTCGACACGGTGGCTCTGTGATTTGGAAACTTCTCCGTGCCGAGTCAGCTGCCTTTCGGTGCACTGAGAAGCACTTAGTCCGCTTTTAAAATCAATCAACATTTTAGTTACAGTAAGTTACTTTAATGTTGCTTAATGGTGGATTTATAAATGAATAATGTGATGTATATTACATTTTATATATACGTGTGTGTGTGTCCGTGTCCCCTCCCCCCACTGGTAAATTTTGTGGGTGATTACATCCGCTTTGGTTAAAAATCAGCCATATGACCATGCTATTGCATCGCTATTGCAATGGAATTGCGTTTAACGGTTCTGCTGCAAAATATTTGCCTCGGGTAACTGTTAGTAAGTAACTGTTAGAAAGTAACTGTTTTGTGTTTGGAAGGACATTTCACTTTATTTTCCACTTGGTCTAATCATTTTGGCTCCCAGCTATGATTTGTCTTTTTCTGTCTGTGGTAAAAGGCTATTATACCTAAATTCTTCTTTCTTATTTAAAAGCAAAGAAAGGATAGTCTTTAGTTAGTCTCTTGAGGGAAATGGCCACCCGGTTGGCTCAGTGTGAAGTAGACGGGTCTGCAATATTTGACCTGCAGGGCTTTGGTAGGCTACGTAAGTTACAGGTGGTGACTCCGGGTGCCTGCTGTTCCTGTAAACCGTGTCACACTGGCAGGGGAGAATTCTAGAAGCTCTATATTTAGAGTGGACTCGCTGGAATGTCCCAGCGCCCCTACCCTAGCCAGCGTCCCCCCCGCCCCCCCACCGTGGATCCTGCTGTACCCTGGTTCAGTTTTTACATCGGTGATTCACGGGCAGATTCAGTTTCCTGTCATGAGGTTGGGCAAAGTCACAGCCGGCCAAGTGACGAATCTATATTTTTGTCATCTTCCCGAAACCATTAGGAACCCCTGATCGTCACTCACCATATATTTTGTCAAAATACCGATCCACCAGTTTTTATATTTCTTCCAAATATTGTGATGCCTATCAGATTTTTCAGTCCCTTATAAGTAAAAACGGAGTGTATTACGGTGATGCTGTCAGGCTGGAGCATGTTTCTGTCATCAATTTAGAGCAGGGGTGGCCAATCTTATCCAGAAAGGGACGTTGTGTGTGTGTGTGGATTTCTGCTGCAACTCCCTAATTAGATTACTAATTGGCTGAAGCGTCCTCACACCTGGGTTTGAACATCTGACCTAAAGGTTATCCCAAAAACCTGCATACACACCGGCCCTTTGCGGATAAGATTGGCCACCTCTGATTTAGAGTGTTTGGCCTAGACATCCGATACCAATGGCAGACATGTTCCACAGATCCTTCTCCCAGGTTATTACATTCATGAAAGATAACGAAATAACAAAATATGTGAAAAACATGTCATTAACTGAAAATATATAAACAAAGCTTCACAAATAAACAATAACTAACAGAAATGGTACTATTTATTTACAAAACAAACTAAAACTAAAGTTACAGAGAAAATGTCTTCCTTTGTAGTTCTTATCAGTTTATTTTATACACAACTATTTCACTTTTTAGCTGTGCCCGTCTATCATGGTGGCTGTAGTGGCCAAAGTTGGAAGAAAATGCCAGTCTCTTATCTGTGCGTGGACTGCCGTCACCTGGCTGGGGAAACCGAGCATCCACATCTGTAGCACAAAATTGTTGAGTGAGTGAAATACACCCATATCTCTTTCTCACCCCCCCCCCCCCCACACACAAACACACCCATACACACACAAACACACAGACACACAATTGAAATCTTGAAGCTGTATTTGAACAGATGATTCGTTCATAAGGCAAGGACTTAATTTTTTTATACAGTGTTGGACACAAGGCAATGATTTGCCATCGAGTTGCAGGGCTTGTATCCAGTGCTGAACAATCCAATTCATGAATGAATTATTTTTGAGTTGCTTCATCTTTTTTCATGTTTCTGTATTCTCAGATGTACACTACCTGCATCTCATCGAAGAAGCAGAATTACATTGTGCAATTAAAGGCTGCTTACATATCTGTGCCCATATCTACATTTTGTGTACTACTGTTGTGTCCAGAAACAGTTGAATTTTTCCAGTTAATGACAGAAATACATTGACTGGCACACATCTTTTATAATTGTTTTTGTCATAAATTAATACATTCTTTAAAAAAATTATTACACAGTACTTTTTCTGACCTATTTCAATCTCATATCTGACAAATACTTTATTGCAAAAAAACTAACACTAAAACTAAGCATTTTCAAAAAAATGAAACTAAACTAGGAACCCCACTTTAATTAAAAACAAAAAAGTGAAAATAAAAAAAACTAATGAAAATTGCTAAACTATTATAACCTTGGGAAGCAACCACTGGAAATTTGGGTGATTTGGGGTAATGTACTGCACTGAATGTGTGAAACTTCAAACCAGGTAACTTTATAATCTGTTTTTCCATTTTTTGATTATGCAGGATGGGTAACATTTATAAATGTGTTTTTTGATTTTGATAATGGTTCCATAAAGAGTACATGGTCTCCTCAAACACATACACACAGTGTCTTAAATTCTTTTAAATTAACCTTGATATAAAAACATAAATACACTTTCTTTTGGCATTTAGGGTTTATTGTATTTTGAATTGTGCTATTTCAAAATGTTTAAAAAATTGTATCAATTTTAAATGTAGGATCACTGTTTGCTGTGAATAGACTCAGTAAAGCAAATATAGGCATACATATCTTAATATATGCATATATTTATCATGCCATTGCATGACGAGGGTCGGTTATTTTACTGGGAGGGAATCGGTCATAGCTGCTGATGGTGCTAAACCTGCAGCTGTACGCAGCGGGGGTCGTTCTGGCTGGGGGGCGGTCTGCGGGGTGGGGATGGGCTTTGGCAGTGTGGTGTAGTCTGGGCTGCCCCGGAGCCGAAAGCCCCTCCCACCACGTTAGACTCCGCTCCGGCTCTTTTGCCGCACACCATTTTCGGCCAGAGCGGACCGGCTCGCCCTGGTGGCTGGACTGTCGTCCAGCACCCTGCACCAGCACCTGTTACACCAGAGGAACGATTACTGCACGTTTAAAGGAGGGGGGGCGGCAGGGGCTGGGGGGAACGAGCCTCACCGCTGCCTCACGTGGGTGCCCGGCAGAGCGAAGATGTAGATGTTTATCTGGCATTGACGTGAAGAACTGATCTCCCTCGGTGAGGCAAACTGTCCGAAATGACTGACCGCAGCCCCACAAATGGTGACGACAAGGATCCCGACATTGAGCTGTTTGTCAAGGTAAGGTGATACCGTGACCCTCAGTCACCTGTAGGAGTCACCGAACATGAAAATAAGCGATTTGAAGGGCAGAAAGTAGCTCCCTGCGTGGGGGTCAGTCTGTACTCCTTTATTTTTGAATGACCTGTGTAACCAATCAAAAAAACATATTTTGAATCCTGGAAATGCCATCATTTTGCTAACCCTAACCCTAGCCTAACCCTAATTT
>JAODKC010000043.1:14956347-14967731 GCA_026777985.1 Mormyrops attenuatus
CTTTTTTTGGTGGGGGCCCCGCGTCGTCGTGTCGCCCCCCCCCCCCCCCCCCCCCCCCGCCCCCGCTCGGGGGGGGGGGGGGGGGGGGGGGGGGGGGGGGGGGGGGGGGCTCTCGCCGTTAGCAGTGCACTTCCCCACCATGCGCTCTCCTGCACGTGGGGGCCTGAATGAAAGATCCAGCTGTACAAAGGGCTTATGTATAAAATAAAAACACAGCAAGTTTGACAGGGTTAAGGTACAGTTAATTCTTTTTATAGGTATTACAATGGAAATGTTTTATACACACACACACACACACAGTGCATGTACTTACATCTTTGTGGGGACACTCCATTCCTTTCTATGAGCATAACCCTAATCCTAAATATGACAACTCTAACTCTTACCACAAGTAATCAAACAAAATGCAAGACTTTTGGCTATTTTAGTTTTTTGATTGCAGTCACAGATTATGAGTTTTCCCTTGTGGGTACTGGAAAAATGTCCCCAAAAGGCAAAAATTATCAGGGTTTTATGGGTCCCCATAATGCAATATATACAAAACCAAACACAATGTGTGTCTGTTCGTTGGTATAGAAATCTAAAATGTATTTAGAAAATTATCATTTGGTTTTAATCCATATGTCGGTCTTTGCCAGATTGTCGCAAAGAAATACCGCAATTACGAGATCCCAGCGGATCTCACGGCGGTGTGGAGATACCTGCAGAATGCCTACAGCAGGGACGAGGTCACCAACACCTGTGCGGCTGATAAGGAGATTGAGCTGGCCTACCTGGATGTGGCCAAGAGGCTGAAGTGAAATGGTGAAATGCAGATATTCAGTGAGATGCAGATGTCCAGTGATATCCAGTGAGATGCATGCCATTGCCATTTTCGTCTGTCCTTTATCAGTCTGATAAGCCTCTCAGTCTAGCTTGCTGAGATCGGTGGCCTCCTGGCCCGGTCTGGTTCAGCTACGTTTTCTGGCAAAAAAGGGTTCCTATTTGAAGCTTTCTCTTTGAAAATATATTTGCCGTTGTGGTAGAACTGTGGCAGTTTATTATACAAAGACCTAAATTTACCACGGATTTGTGACTGTAAACTATGAAGTGCGATGAAGTTTGATTGTAGCTGCAGGTATATATGTTGTCATTGATTTGAATCTTGCTTTTGGATGAAATGCACTCTAGCAACATTATATTTATATATGAAAGAAATCTCTTAATTTTTTTTGTTTTGCATAAATGAATTTATTATAAATGTAAAAAATTGTACTCTGTGTGATATTGTTCTATATATTTTTGCGTTGTTCCGTAAATAACATGATAACTTTTCTTTTGGTGTGCTCATAAAATCTGATTAATTGTGTCTTAAACTATAAAAAATCATTGAAACAGTTTAAACAAACACTATAAACACTCGTTTGAACACAGTTAATATAGTTTATAATAAGTTAGTTTATGGCCTACTGGGCTTGGTTTTTTTCAGGCATGCAGTACGCTTCTGATGATCAAATGGTTATCATGTGATGTACGTATGATGATTATTGGCACAATAATTCAGCTGAAATAAAACCGTAGGCATTTGCTAGTGCAAGCCTACAGAAAAGCCTGTCCACACAAATGTTGCTGAAATCAATTAAATAATGCTATGTTTTATACACACACACACATACACACATAAATTATTGTTCATAAATCGGTGTCAGATGAATGCCGAGAAAAAGCTTCGAGGAGATTTATGATTTTTAAACCACAAGAAATCCCGGTCCTGTTCGGCATCCATTTTACTGTGTCAAAGGTTTGGCAAGCCTGCAGAAGCTGGAGGGAAAGGCTGGGGCTTCAGGAGCTGCAAATCGCCTACTTTCCTCAAACCGCAGGTCTGATGCACTGGTCCGGATCCCGGCCATGGCGAACCTAGAGCTGTGGTGGGGTTTCGGGAACCTGTGTGTCTTTGCCGGTGTTTGTTTTCTTTGAAATAAGATCACTAAAGCTGTGATCACCGTGATCAAGCGTGACAAAGTCCCCAGACTGCAGCACTGACTGTAGCAGCAACAGCAATCAAGTACATTTTCACAAAGGCTGACTTATGTTTAGTGTTTTCTCAAATAAAAGATGAAAATCACCACAAATACGGGTCAGAAGTAATCCTCAAGTATAGTATGTTGCGTAACACTCAGTGGCATTGTCTGCTGCAGTTAAATAGTTCTGAGTAGGCTAATTACCATAAACGTTTCGTGATTTTAAGTCGCTGCCATGAAGTTTTTCAACCTTTTTCATTTTAAGATGTGTCCACCAAGATTATGATGAAGTGTTCCACGGCCTTGCGACTGTAAGTGTGGTCTTCGCTTGTGCCTATGAATAGGAGTGACGCTAACTGGCTACATGGTTAGTTTAAAGCCTGCAGTGTGATGTCTACTGACAGACACCAACAATAAGTGCTAACTAACCATCAAAGCCAAGCCATTTAAATTCTACCCCCCATCCCCCGCCAAAGATGATGAAAGATCAGCACACGTCACCCGATCCCCTCTTAAAATATCTGATTTACAAGTACAAAAATTATATTTAATTATGTCTTAAAGTGATATTTACAGAAATAACAGTTGCAGCAAAGACACGCACACTACACCCCTGATCCAAGTTTATAAGTAACTGCAAAGACAGACATATACTATAGGTCTAGATTTTTAAATTAGTACCTAAATGTTGGGTGCTGGTTCCTGTCATCAACCTCCAGTATTTTCAAAGATAAATAATATGTAAGCAATACATTAATGTTATACAATTCAAATTCAGAACATTTGTGTCCAATTCATATTAACATTGGAGGTACAGGCTGGTAAACACAACGCTTTCACTCATAATCATGTTCATTTATTTATAATTAAATACTACACCTTTAATTGGGATTTTGATGGGCAGCCTTAACCCCTAAGCAACCTGGTGTCCAAAAAGGAAATTAGCATTTCGCCTGCAAAGGTGATCAAATATATGTAATATTTTTCAAATATTTTTAAATTGTCATTTGGACTTACTTTACCCAAACCCTCTACTTTAATGAGCCTTGAATACAGATATCGCCCTCTTTAGAACACGGGCTCACTGCAGCCTCCTGCATCCGTTAGGAATCTGGTAGCTTCTCATGCAGGAATACATTTTTGGCAATAGTCAATTAAGTTTTGCAAACCACTTTGTTGCATTTAGCATAACATACGGCTGGGGGGAGGGAGTGTGTTGAGGGACCAAGCCGGCTGCATTGATTTATTCCACCTGTTCCTTGCCTCACTCGTCCCTTTAAGGGTTTATTTTTTCTCTCTCGCCCCAGTAAACATGACCACACCCTCGTCTGTCTGTGAGGCTTTCTCCCCTTACCCTTCATTATCACCAAAAGCTCACATCCAAGCACCCATATTTTTTCATTCTTGGCAAAGTGACTCTCTCTCATCGTCCCCTGGGTGTTCCCAAATAAACATGGACCCCAATGCCTTGTCCCTTTATGATCCTGTACTCCTTACTCCCAAGAGAGATTCACAAAGTGCTGCTTTTTATGCTTCTTCATTATCGCATGCAGTGGCACAGTCAAAGCAGAAATTAGCTGCTCTCTGTATATAAAGGAAAGCAGATCTTTTTGGATCTATATACAAATCTCCCAAGTCCTGCAGCTGCCTCCTAGCAGCTCTTACCAGCCACATCCGGAGACAATAAAATGGTCACTAAAAATTAAAATAGAAATCCTGCCTGGCGTCTGACTTAGACGCTTCATTACAGATGTTCACCATTTATTTTATTTAACTGTCTGTCATTAAATAGGGATTGAGAGCAGGGAGGCGTAGCCATTCAGGGATGGGGCCCTCGGGACAGCATTACTCCAAGGCCGCTCCTCCATGCTGCCCCGGACCCTCAAAAGAGCGTTCGTCTGGGGTCGCTCATTCACGCTCCCCCAGACCCTTAGAAGAGTGTCCACCAGAGTGTTCCTCCACGATCCTCTGCTCCATGGGGTAGCATGGCTACACAGATGGTGTTCAGACTGCCCCCAATCATAATAAACACAGGTGTGTACAGTAACACATTTAGTCTAAGTTCATGGAGAGGGATGGGCAGTCAAAAGGGAAAGGCCTCTCAGAGATGTGAAACGGGGCCAGATGATTAATGTCGGAGATGAACATCAGACCACAGTGGCCTGTTTGGGAGCTTGAAAAAGCAAATGCACACTTCAAATATATAACAAACGTAAAGCACACATGCTGGAGATAATTCTGTAGCATGAAGGCTGATGCATTTAATAATTTAAAAAGTGAAATAAATGCAAAACACAAAAATTCATAATTTAAGTTAAATTTCATGAGCACCTTAATGTTGTACGGTGAGGGCTGTAAATGTTCCAATTACATATTTAATAGATAATTTTATCCTAAACAGCATGCAACCTTGAGAAAGCAGGGTCAGACAGTCTCTCAAGCAACTGAGAATTAAGGGCCGTGCTTGCAGGCCTAATGGTAAAACCACTTGGTTGACCTTGGGATTTGAACTAACAACCTTCTGATTATAGACACAGTGCCCTAACCCTCTGAATGAGACACCGCCCCCCTTAGTCGAGTATAATTAAGTAGGTAAAAGGCAACAACTCAGTTGGAAAATTAGTCCTGATTTTGAGGAACCACACAGAGTTTACCCAATGGTGACTGAAACTGAACTTGCAGTTGTAGCTCAGGTGGTTATTACCCAGGGCAAAAACGAAGATACCAAATAATAAAAACAAAAATCTGGCATTTAGCGTGCCAAAAAAACACGTTGACACCACAATCACTTCTGACACCCCTGTAAAATAGCCAGAAGACCTCAGTGCAATTCCCAGAGCTCGGAGGAAGTTTAAATCCAGTCTGGAAGCACTTAGAGTAAGTGGGACAGATAAATGAAGTAGCAGGACGGAGTCGAACAGTGACAGTCTCTCGGTGTCGGATTCATACAGCTGAGGGTAGCTGAACCGAAGCCCCCTCATTCGCCTTACCTCGGAGTTTGAATGACGAGTGGGGAATGCTGATTGGATGATCAGACAGTGTGGCACGCCTGTGGTTTCCGCGGCAAAGTCAATGACATGACAGTGAGTATGAGAGGAAAGCTAGCCCGAAAGTAGCTATTACAGGTTTTTAGTGATGGCCTTCATGTGCGAAGCATCCTTGAGCAACAGTTCTGGGTCACATTTACATTGTTTTCCAATACATGTGACTCTGCATCTTGGTGGCCAGACTAATTCTCATTCATTTATCTAGAATGGGGTCGTGTTGGTAGACACATATATAACTTTAGAATGGTGAACGATAGTATTTGATACTAAATGTGTGCATAGAAAGCCATGTATTAAGAACATAGTTTTTATTTCTGTATAAACACTTACTTTTGTAAATCTTCTGGGATTTTATTAGGAATATTTCCTTATTTCTTTTCATGGGAAATTGCAACACACCAGTCACCGACGTGAAGTTATGGACTTCAGCATGTTTATTGTGAAAAATAGAGGGGTGTCTTATGTGGTTACTAATAGGCATTTTTCAGCAATAAATGTGTTTGAAGGCTCTTAGCTTTCACTTTTGATTGTCATTAAATAACAAAGTGCTGGAAGTTCATTTTGTTTGCAAGTTTACACGAGACTTCAATGCATGGAATGTAAATACTGTGTTTGGAAGTGCTGAAACATTGCATATAATCTACATCTGAGAGGTGGGATCAGTTAGAATTGGGAACCTTGAGACGTGCAGATCAAACAAACACGAGGGCGAAGGTCAAGGTTTGATATGTGTCACAAAACCACAAAGTTCCCAAACCGTAGCCCATTAGACGGAGAGGCGAGACCTTCCCTTTCCTGAGATGATGTGTCTGGATGGGTGCTCATTAGCTACATTGACAAGTCCAACCAAAATTGCATCGCCGTTATCGAAATACCGGTGACCCCGTTAAGGCAGGAAATGCCGGTGGAATGGGAGGATTTAGATGTGACAGCTTGCATTGAGTCAATCTCGGGGATCTGACTGGAACAGACAACTGCTATTGTAGAACAGTTCAGCATGCATTTCACATAGCATGCCTTCTGGTCATGGCCACCTGGTTTTTATGTATAACGGTGTATTTGAAGGTCTCCCGTACAGACATGGTAATGCGGTCCTGTCAACACCGGGCCCGAGTGGTGGGAACGTGATACTGCTGGTGCGAGCCTCGCGTTCAGCTCAACATCTCAAAGAGCGTTGATGATGTGAACAGGCGTCCCAGACCTAACTGCTCCACACCTAAGTGGTGCCCCCCTTCTGAAAAGCCTTTTCTTATGTTACACTTAAAAATAACTCTTGATTTTAAACTAGACTGATCTTACTGGTCCAGTTATGTCTGCAGATGTTGATTTTTGAGTCCAAAACTTGCACCAGACATAGAAAACGTTTGGTAATACGCAGGGCCTTGGTGGAAAGTCACTCATTTTGAATTCACTTAAAATGGAAAGTTGGGCTCCTCAAAGGAAGTAGCAAAATTCTAGTGATTGTTGTTTTATTTAGAATGTCTGTGTTATGTGTTAAGGTAATCATTTCCTTAGGTGTTTTTAGCCACTATGTGAGCAAACAGTGGATATACAGTTGAGGAGGGATCCATTTATTCCCTCGTTTTATTTTATGATCTACATGCGGTATATTTTGAACGGTGATATGTGACAATACAGTACGCTAGGCTTTCCACACCATTTACCTTATAAATGTAATTTACATCTTGAGAAATACAAAACGCAGTTTGTATTCTAGGAATGGCATCTTCGAAATGTGTTAATTTGTACAAATACCAGTAGTAGAATAACTAAAGGAAGATCATTTACTTTTATTCACAGTTTTACACGGTTGCCTCCTGGCCGCAGAAATGATCTTTACCAAACAATGTTCTTCCACCACTGGTAGCTCTTCCCCTTCCAGTCCATGAAGCACTTTGGCATTTTCCCCCTGATTACTGTCCATTAGTGAATGTAGTACTACATCCAAGTCTTTGTGCTACATTTTGGTAAATTTCTCAATGTGAAGACAACTGACACTAAAAGTAAATACTGAAGAGGGTTGATAATAAAAACCAGAAAAAAACTCTTACTCAAGCATTTGATTTCTGATGGAAATTTTAGTTTTTAAACCATCTCATTTGTTTTCTTTATAGGCTTTTAGCTATATGGTGAGGTTCTGTCTTTGATATGAAGGAATTTATTGAAATAAAGGGGCTGGACCCGAAAACATGCACTGAAACTACTATATGTATAAAAATGAGCTTAATCATATATGTATTTCTGCTTTATATTCAAACCTATGAATTACACAAAATTCTTTAACTGCTATATACAAAGATATTTCTGGAAGGAGGGATTTTATTCTGCGAGTCAGGATAATAGTAATTCTCCCTTTAAAAGCAAACAGAGCAGAGCGGTAAGTTACAGTCTGCTGCAGCACAAGGCCCTCTGAATGCAAAGGGTTTTCCAGAACCTGATGGAGGGCTGGTGTGTAGCAAATATAATCTTCATTAAGACGCCATTCAGGTGAAGGGACAAGACTGGAGCTTAGGGTGAACTGTGAGACTTTCTCATGGGTATCCAATGTAAGAAGTATGGCTGGGAATGTTCTGGAACCATAGAGTATTAGTGTTACCATAGACAAGCCAGCATGGCAACCTAGTTAAACATACACGAGTTTAGAGTTTATGTAGAAAACCATGGACAGTGATGTTAGATTACTGACAAACTTTTGTGGAAAAGTCACAGTGCTTGAACTATGAAATGTTTGAAAATGGAATCATGAGGCACTACAAAATAAACAACTTTTGAAAGTCCTGTCAATAAAATATCAAAGAAAATTAATGACGGAATGCAACAAGGCAATAAGATCATGTAAAAGGGCACTTAGTAAGTGAACAGGAGACCCAAATGAGGGAATCACACTCAGATAGTAAGGGTCCCCATCCAAAAACAGTGAGTACAAAAGAAAGATTTTGATAACTGCCAAAGACATTTAGGTACTGTGGTCTTGTGAAGGTGTTAGATTTTGGGTGTGAATGTTTAGGTTTCTCCACATTCTCCACTTACATGCCAATTTGGGCTTGTAGAGGGACAACCATGCTCAAGCTAAACCTGATATTATTTAAAGGCGCTCTGCTGGCACTCAGTTGAAACTTTTTTTCTGATTTGATGGTTGTGGGATTTGGCTCATATGTAGGTGTTGGGTGTGGGTGTGTGCACAGTTTTCAATGTTATTTCTCCTGCATAAAAACTCACAAAAGGGTGAAGCTTCAATGGGCTTTTTGTAGGGTTTTTGTTCTAAGAAATCATTTTTATTTATCATGATCATTTCTATTTATCATGCACTATTCTGATTGGACCAAATCTGAAAGGTATGTCCTTATACGGTTTTACAAAAGGATCGTTTTGTTACTATTGGAAATATTTCTCCTGTGTGAGTCTGTAGATATGAAATCCCTTTGAACTCATGCAATGAAATCATGATAGTATAATGCTTATAATCTAACAGTCTGCAAATAAGTAGTTATTAAATCAGTTACCACAGCAGATTAGAATCACATAAAATAATCAAACTTGGCAGGGTGCGTTATAAACTAAATGAAATCCTGCATTCACAAATCACTTTTGCTGTCTAACGCTTGGATTTTTGCTGTGTTTCATTAACATTGGCATTTTGGGCATTTTAATGTTTCACCCTATATCCCTAATACTCACAACACTGCCCTAATATTCAAAAACAAATGAAATAAATAAACAAACAAAAAGATTTTCTTTGGAGTTAAAAATATAGTCTGAAACGTTTTTATTAATGATTTTGTTGACTGGATGAAGTAAATAAAGAGTAAGAAAAGTAACTATCCCCCTGCCATTTTTTTCATTATTATTGTTTGCATTGGTATTATAAAGTAGAGACATAAAGTGTGGCAACTGATATGACCAAAATCACAATTAATTAAAAGACACGTATTTCCTGGGTGCCTACAGAGACCTTCCTGTTGCTCACTGATGTCATAACATGCTGATTGGTCCAATTAACTCTTGCAGTTACCACGGTACTGAAGGTCTGAAGGAAGCTGCAGGCTCTGTCACTGCAGAAGAACTGCCCTTCCAGCCTAAGAAAATGTACTCAGTTCTCTGCAGTAAATATCTGCATTATGAGTGTTATAAACAGAGAAGCTGCAGAGGTAGTATGGAAAACGCTAAGTAATAACAAACATCACAATTCAAGCTTCGGCTTTCTGCAAAGAGCTGGAAGGGCTACTGTCTTCCTTAATTCCTCAAGAAAACCTCTTTGTGACTCGATGATCAGACTTCAGGAGGATTTGATACCCCAACTGAGGTTTGGTACTCCTTCAGTGGCCTGTACTACGAAGCGGGGTTACTGGCTTATCGGCGAAACGTGTCGGATTTAAGGTTGCCCAGACTACCTTAAATCCGACAAGTTACCCCGATAAGCCAGTAACCCCGCTTCGTAGTACAGGCCCCAGGAAACTGTTTTATCACAGTCATAACCTCCAGATCAAAATGGCTGCTGAAAG
Source organism: Mormyrops attenuatus (assembly GCA_026777985.1). Classification (NCBI taxonomy): domain Eukaryota; kingdom Metazoa; phylum Chordata; class Actinopteri; order Osteoglossiformes; family Mormyridae; genus Mormyrops; species Mormyrops attenuatus. Next base: position 14,965,897 of record JAODKC010000043.1, read on the forward strand.
TGGTCTTAGTTTTGAAGTCGCTGGCATGTGGAATACCATCATTATTACCAAATGAATAACTAATGCTAACAGTTAAAAGTAATTGCAACCTTTTGGCACAAGCAGGCAGTGATTCAATGAGGCTTTTGTGCCTCCTGAATGTCAGGCATGCAGCGTTCCTATGTTCCCCAGGCCTTCAAAAACCCAAAGCTGTCAAAAGCGTTTATTTTACCAATCGACTGTAAATCGTCACATAACCTTTAAGACTTTGAGGACAGCTTGTTTACTGGCTGTGAAAGATAAAATGAACTGTAAATACATAATAATTTTTAAATGGGGAGTTGAAGGGCCACAGAGCTAGACCTGGAGAAAATAGCTAGCTTAACATTTTTCAAGTAATAGCTAAAACGTGCAAGAATGGAACTGCACTTTGAATGAATGTCAAATTGGAAAGAGGAATATCTTGAACTATATCGTTACAGTGTGCTGATTTGCCGGCCCATTACTTCTCAGTTAACAGAATATAAACAGCTTACACATCCTTTGCTTAAAAATGCAATTTAATTTAATTAAGGTTTAATGTCAAGCTAACGGGGTTACATATTTGATGTGCTATTGCCTGCAAAGGGCAGGTGGTAAATGGCGGCTTCTGTAAAGGCCTTTGGCAGGACTCTTGGGTTTACTCTGCTTTAAATTAACGCCATCTGAACGGGCCTTGGTGCAGTCGGGGAAACGGAACAGGGCTCTGAGAGAGCGAGTCCACACCAACAGTGAAAAGGTCAAGCATCCAGCTCATGGCTGTGACCGTCCGCTTTAGACAATCTTCTATGTGACTATGACACCAGGGACAAAAGAACAAGGGTTATCAGCTGGGGAGACCATTTTAATGGTCATGACATGCCTTATCATTTTAAATATGCAATACACTTTTCATCCATTTTCTGAAACCACTGAATCCCAACTGGGGTCAGGAGCCTATCCTGGGAACAAGGAACAGGCAGGAACCAACACACTGCAGGGTGCACACAGGGCCAATTTAGACTCATCAATCAACCTATCCTACACACTTTCGGACCATGGGAGGAAACTGGAGGCCCCGGCAAAAACCCATGTAAACACGGGGAGCACGTGCGAACTCCACACAGAAAGTACGCGGGATCAAACCCAGGACCTATGAGGCAGTAGCACTAACCACTGCACCACCATGTCGGCCAAGAAGGCATTCATAATAATAAATATTGAACAAAATCAGGAGGAATTCAGAAATAACAAAGACTACAAAATTTACTACCATTACAGAAAACTTTCCAGTTGAAATTAAAATAAATCCTCAATCAACTGACTTTTCTTATCTCTCTGGGCTGATTTTCTGATGTTTATGGTCTCATTCATTCAATGAATCTTCTCATACTTTCAGGTGACGGCAGATTTGTTTCCACCCTTTATTCTTATCCTCCAGCTCTGTGTTCCATGTGTTGATTTTTGTGTCAAATATTCTTATGGAGTATCAAACATTAAATATGAACTATAAATATTAGGACAGTATGGTGGCCTTACACCCCCGGGGTTCAGCATTTGATGCCCTGTGTTTGGTGGGTTTCTTCCTGCAGTCTGAAAATATGCAAATAGCAAATTGCATACTCAAAATTGCTCAAAAGAAAATATTATATTCATAGTAGACTGTCAACCGCTCAAGGGTGTCCCCTGTCTTGCTTCCTATAATAGACTGTCACCCTCTCCAGGGTGTCCCCTGTCTTGCTTCCTGTAATAGACTGTCACCCTCTCCAGGGTGTCTCCTGTCTTGCTTACTGTAATAGACTGTCTACCTCTCCAGGGTGTCCCCTGTCTTGCTTACT
>JAODKC010000043.1:14967831-14985447 GCA_026777985.1 Mormyrops attenuatus
TAGACTGTCTACCTCTCCAGGGTGTCCCCTGTCTTGCTTACTGTAATAGACTGTCTACCTCTCCAGGGTGTCCCCTGCTTTGAATCCTGCTCTTCCTGGGAAATGCCCGCCTCACTCTACACTGGATAAGTGGTTAGGAAAGATGGATAGCTACACAGATGAATGGAAATGTTTGTATTACTATATATTAGTTTGGACACTACTATACAGTGTTGTGTATGTTTAATTTTGCTTTTATTAAAAGCATTTTACTGGATCAGAATGTTCCATATTTCTTGCTTTTATATAAGCCTCAAACTCTAACAAGATGGTCAATTTGGTTTTTGGAGTACAAAAAGAATGGTCTTCCAAAGTGTTTTCACTTTCTCTTATAAATAATAATAATTTGAAACACATTTATTCTGTTAACTGGTGATTTGATATTAAACTGATATATAAAGTAAAATGCCTTTAGTTCATCATAATGTGCATTATTCACTTTATTTAATATTTCAGAGGGTAAAATACTGAGTTATGGAATACAAAGCCACAAGGGATAATTACACAAAAGTGCGAAAATAAATCCCTGGCTTGAGAAGACAGAACATTGTGTGAAAACAACATTAAAACGAGCGCCCATAACCATGACATTATTTAATGGCATAACGTGCGTTTCTGTACTCTAATAATAGCAGAAATGCCAGTTGAAACAGCACATCAGTTCTTTGTCTTCCTGTTTGTGTGTATAAGACAACAGAAGCAGCCACAACAGCACACAAAACCACAAGCAAACATTTGTTACATTTTTATCAAGGACACTTTAATCTCGAAATAATAAAACACTCACTGCAGTATATAACGCGTTCAGAACTTTTTGTGGCCCTAAGATGCCATAAAATAATTTAGCTACAACAAACCTTTAAGTTTGTTATTCCCGTAATGCGCACACTGACTATTTGTTCGTTTAAATTCCCTTTATTGTCAAGACTTTTTCTGCGACGTTCGCCTGTTTGTAACAGCTCCCCCTGGCCGCAGAGTAGAGGAATTGTGATTTTGATTTAAAGAAATCTTAAGTGTAACATTAGTGTCAATTAACAGCTCAGGCTAAATTATTTATAATTTGATATATAAATAATTATTTGAATGCATAATTCCTGATTCACCCACTAGCTAGAAAAAGACATGGATTGGGAATATTCACTACGTTGGACTAGTTCAGTGTCGCCTGCATGTGGCATATTCTCTGTGTGTATGGGGTTGGCTCCGAGCTCATGGCGACCCTGTTCCAGACAAGCGTTTTTGGAAGATGGATTGATGGACGGATAACGGAATAAAAGAGAAACTATGAGTGTACCTCTTGTCAGGTTAGGACCGTAGCTATTATGGTTTCCATTCTTATAAAAACCAAATCTAAACGGAGTCATGACTTTGTTCTGTTCCTCTTTGAGTGTTTACGTCAGTTATATATCTTAAACAAAACAACTCTTATTCTGGAGAAAGTCACATGTTATATGTTCCATTTTAACCATTTGAACGTTCTCATAAAAGACTGTATTGTTTCAAGACCTCGTAATGTAGCTTTATTTCTTGTAGTTATTTTGTTTTTACATGCTGAACTAGACATCCATGTCTTGTTCAAAATCCAATGTAAAATTTAAACTAGCAGTTGTTAGTATTTTTCCAACTTAGGGTAAGGGCTTGTGGAAACACAAGCTCTGTTCACTTCCTATTTCAAATACAGGTCCGGGCTCTGTGCTGTGTTTACGGTCTTGGAGCGAGAATATGGCTCTCATGTGCAGTCACACATTTTTCTGTCGTGGGCTCACTGAGCAGTTACGGCTTTGGGTACTGAGTGGGCTTCACTAGTGATGTCTGCAGGACATATAACAGAAAGGGAGGGGGGTGCTTTTGAAAATGCCGCGACCGTGTTTGCATTTTATTGACGTTATTTACAAACACGCACGTTTTAAGATGAAATAAACATGCGTCGTTGCTTTCTGTGCCGTTCCCCGACCTCCCGGCATTAAAATGGTTTTTGTTTTGACTGGCATCAAAATAGCGAGGCATGTTGCAGATCTAAAATATCACCACCCTCATAGACATTTATAAGATAAACAAGTCTGCATGATCAGTTAAAACGCCACCCAGAGACGTAACAGTTTGGTTACTTATGTTATTGTTACCTAGCGTTTTCGTTTTTATGTAGTGCTTGTCTAATATTTTCTTAGATTTATTGTGTAGGTTTACAGTTTAGTCGCTTTAGACCTTAGACAGGAAGTATTTGTTTCTTTTGAATGCGTGAAAGTTATATGTAAAAAAGAAAAACGTTTGTCTTGACTGCATCTTCAATCCGCAGGGAGAAATAAGAAAGTCATTCCCCTTCTTTAAAAGGATAATTTCTCCAGTCTCCCTGTGTGTGTGTAAATTTAGTGTCTAACACTACTTAAAGAGCAGAACCGCAAATAGATAAAACTTGTAATATGTTTTGAAATGCATTGGGGGGTTTTAATGACAGTAAAATGTGTGTCTGCAGGACACCCCCATAAACGTAGCTCTAGATAATGTATCCATGTATTACGCTCTTCTCCAATCAAATGGCACCTGAATTACAGCCAGCCCGATACTCGGAAAGCGGATCAGTGTCTCTGCGCCGTTTCGTGTCACGGACTCTGCTTCTTGCTCATCCCTGGCCGCCACGCGCCAGCCCCCCCTCTCTCCCTCAGGCTTGGGTCCTTTCAGACCGCAGTGCTGCAACCTGCCAACACGCCGCGAGTGTTTAGTGACTGCGGGGCCGCCGCCTGCTCGGTCCCACGAGTTTCACACCTCGTTTGTCCAAGTCCCTCCCAGCAGCAGCACATATTTCATCAGGGCCCCACTGCCTGACCCGAGACATAAATCAGGCCTGGGGAAATCGGGTCTGGGAGCTGTGTAAGTCGGGCCGGGGGGTTCGGCCTGCGTGCCGGCTGCCAGGTGTCTGTGCTTTCAGACCTGTTCTTCAGAAACAAAGGCCGCTGTTTTTTTTTTTTTTTTTTGTTAGTAAAGCGAGCCAGAGGATTGTCCTTGGACATGTGTCAGCGAGTAACGATCGGGGGACTGTTAATACGACGCATTGCAATATCTCCCTGAACATCCATTGCTGAAGCTGGTACATATTCCCCCCACCTTAGGAAAAAATGATGTCATGGTTTGCAAAGCCAGGTCAGGAAAGCACGGGTAGAAAGGCAAAAAACGGCGCAAGGAGTAAGATCTGAGGCACAGACGTTTTGCTCCATCTTGAAAAATGAAGTAATTATTTGGATGGTAAGGCCCCTCACCTGGGAGTGCAGCTGTCCCAGTCACCAAACAAAGGGAAACCGGCATGACCAAAGCCCCCGGGATGTGCAGTTCCTGGCCACTGACTGATGACATCATAGAGACTGACGTGTGTAATTGGTGACCCTATTGAGGTCAGGGAAACACTTTGGTTAGAGATGGAAATACTAACTCGATCCTTGTACTTTTCACCCTTAGGATTCTTTGCCAGGTATACCTGTAGAGGAGACATTTCGCAGAAAGAACTATTCTGGAAATTTGGCTGTAAAAAGCTAATAGTTTATGTCAGGAGAATGCTTTGGTGTTAGGGCTCATACCCTGGTGAATATAATTAAAACAATTTAGATGGTCCTTCTAACATTCTATAGTATACTGTTACTGATAAGCAGATTATATATATATAAACACCATACAAACATTTCTTTAAATACAAATAGTTGATTGTACACCACATATCACTGTGTAAACATAGGGGAACATTTTAGTTTCAATAATACTAAATTTCCATGAATAAAGCCCTTTCTATGCTGTAGCTTTTGAAAGGTTGGATCCTCGCCAGAGCATTGTGCAATGTGACCCACCAGCCTCTTACATGACAGAATATAATATAGCCTCTCATTCAGAGTGACTTGCATCTTGTTCAGCCATACATGCAAGTGGATATTTCCCTGGAGCAGCTGCGGTGAAATTACCTGCTGATCACAGCAACACTGTTTTTCCTGAGGGTCCGACCAGCAACCTCTGGGTCACGAGTCACAGGTGCATGTGTTTAATCATTCTATCTGCTACCAAAACCGAGCTGAACGAACTTCACCTCGAGCTCGAATTACGAGCCATTCATTACTGGATATTTTTGGCGCTTCGCAGAAACACATTGGGTGTCATGTGCGGGGGTGGTGTATGGCTCAGTGGGCTGGAGTGCCGTGCTTGTAGTCAGAAGGTTGCTGGTTTAAACCCCGCGGCCAGCAGAGTGACTTCACTCCTGGGACCTTGAGGAAGGCCCTTTGCCCCAAAACGCTCTAGATACCGTACGTGTGTTTGCATTGTATTTGCTAGGTCTTGACGATGTTAAATCGGCTCAGATTCTCAGATCCTGCTTCTCACCTTTGGCAAAAGGAAGAGAGGCTTCCTGTCAAGGGTGATGGCAGAGTAACAGATCCCATCACCAGTCACAACCTAATTACAAATATACCCTTGGACTTTAATTGGAAGGTGATTAGATTGTTCTTTGCAACATCAAGTGTCATTAATAATCACATACTACTGGAATAAAACTAATAATTGTAAAAAAAAATTCCCATGTTGAAAATTGGGGACAAATTTTTAAACGCTGGATAAGAGCTTTTTTAATTAGTTCAACATAGTTGTGTTTATCACCAAAAACATAATGAAAGGTTATTGTATGTCATCTTGTTTAAGTTGTGATTTTTGTGTTTGTGTTTACAATATGGTTTTTCTTTCTGTTGTATTTAGAAATTATCTGGCAAAAGTATGATAAAGACACTGCGACGAGGAAAAAGTGCCAAAAAGCAACAATGATATTAACAATAATAATGATACTGAAGGGGGCGTCTCCACAAGGATACATTAACTGGTGTGTCTGTGTGTGTGTCTGCTGTAGCATCCTCTCCACTGACGGCCCTACCTTACACTGCCTGGCCAAAAAGAAAAAAAAACTGTTTCAGTTTAAATCAGCAAGTACTTAAGAGCCAACGACTGGATTATCATTGCAGTTCAGCAACATTATGCAGCAATAAGGTGAAGTCAGCTGAATACCTGAATCTATTGAATGGTGAGGTCATCCCATCAATGGATTTTTTCTTTCCTAATGGCATGGGCATATTCCGGGACAATAATGCCAAGATTCATCAGGCTCGAATTGTCAAAGAGTGGTTCAGGGAGCATGAGGAATCATTGTCACACATGAACTGGCCACCACAGAGTCTTGGCCTTAGCCCCATTGAAAGCCTTTGAGATGTGCTGAAGAAGACTTTATGGGGTGGTTCAACTCACCTATCATCAATACGAGATCTCTAAGAGAAACGAATGCAAATCTGGATGAAAAGAGTGCTGAGATGCATGTGGAAACAAAGTGTTGGTGAATGTGCACCATAATCAAAGCTAAAGGCGGACCAGTGTGCGACTTCTGTTTTTTGGCCAGGGCAGTAAACATACAGTATAAGTGGAAATAATACAATAGTGCCAACATGCCAAAAGCAACTTTTATTTTGAAACAAAATGCAATCATGAAATTGTCCCTCATTTCCTGTATAAAACTGGCCCTTTTCGAATGTGTTATTTGGCATACATTATGCTTTAGGATAAAACAGAACCGGACCCAAACACATACAAAAGCTTCTGTACAATATGAAAGAGTCCAAAATAACAATTAATTCAAAAGCATGAAGCATACGTATTGTCAAACATACAAATATCTAGCTATTTATAAATCAAAAGGGCTTGTGGTTTGTAAACATTTTGTAAACAATGTTTGGCTGCTGTTATAGTTGCAGTAAACTATAAGATGATCCTTTATGCTGGATAATGGTGGTGGATTACCAATGCACACCTTTTGGGAGTTTGAATTTGTTTTCTTTTCCCAAAATCTGATCCAATCAAGGTACAAAAGCATATCATAGTATAAAGAATTTTTAAAAATCAGGGGTTCAAAAATATTTCTTAAATGGATTTGAAAGGTTATCCCAAACCATAGTTAATGTTTTTACCTACCAGGTCTTATTTGTATCCTGGTAAATTTTCTCTTGAACTCAGCAAAGCATAAAACACTTAGAAACACAGTCATTAGTCTCGGCAAAAAATGGGAAATCTTTGGTACATTTAAACAAGCATAAATTGTCTTGTTTTAAATTAAATTATTTTATTTCACCTGCAGAACACTAATAAGTGGGCTTGTCGACAGTTTGTAAAAGTCTAACAGTGACTGTACCACCTTTGGCAAGGTGCACCTCAAACTCAGGAAAAATGCAGCGTAAGAATCTGTGTGAATGCTTTCACCATATAATGGAAAGTAACAAGAAATGAAATGTTACTTTTTATTGTAAGGTGCAGGCCTTGCATAACCATCTGTGACTGTAAAGACTACATTTATATTTCATTATTACAGCTCTGAACTTTATATTACAGTCATCACATATGGCATATAATTTCTGCAATAATTCAGTCAAACTGCCATGGCCTTTGTCTTCAAAACTAATTTAATAATAATTCAAGCTTATTTTAAACATAATTTAACTTTATGTTACTTAAATGCTGACAAACATTTCCGTAACCAAGAAGGGGGGGGGGAATTTGTTAGTAAAAGCTTAGGAAAACTCTTGTGGTGATTTGATTGAATGAAGTTTCTCTGCTCCAAGACAAGTTATTTGTTTGAAGGATTTTGGGCTTTCTTTCCAGGATCCGTCCAAGGAGGAAAGAGAACCAGGGCAGCTCTGTACCTTTGTAAACCTGCCATCGGGGGATTCGAGTTTGTTTTCGTGGAGCTGCTGTTTACTGCTTGTGCCTTCCTTTCATCACTAAACTGTGCAGTTTATTTACTTTGAACTAAGTGGGTAAAACGGTTCGGTTTTCACCAGAACTGAACCCCATATTCAACAGTACATTATCTCCGACTCCGTCTGCTGGAAATGTACCTTATTTCATATGTGGATGTTTAGAGAGATCCAGAATGGGCAGTTAGTGAGGCTGAAACTCTGGTTCCTGACCAACACGGTAAGGAAGAGGCAGTGCGACATTCATCAGGCGTTTTAAGCAAGGCACTATAGCGGATGCAAACAGCCGCCATGTTAGCAACGTTTTCCTAATGCAGTGTTTCCCAATCCGGTCCTCGGGGACCCACAGACAGTACAGGTTTTTGCTCTCTCCCAGCTCCCGATAGCTAAAAAACCCAGACTGACTGGCAGGGACCGCTGAGAGAACAAAAACGTGGATTAACTGTGGGTCCCACAGGACCGGATTGGGAAACACTGATCTGATGTCACCGAGGCTAGACTCCGGACTAGCGGGCTGCCTTTGATTGGCCACCAATGTCCATGTGCTTCTACATCTCCTACTTTTATACAGATTATATGGGTTGTCACTTCCTAGATATTCAATTTCTGAATGTGGAACTGATTTGAAGCAAAAGCGGAAGAAAACTTTACTGTACAAGCATTACAAAAAATTACAACAAAGGTTTCCCAGGTTGCTGCCCGCAGCCCTAATCTGTAATAAAGAACTTTCTTTAATATTGTATGAATAAAGCAAACAGCAGCCTTGCCACCAACATTGTTAATATAGGGCCTTTTCCTTCCTCTTAAGTTAATCATAATTGCTAATCATCACTGACGCAAGGGATTGAGTGACATAATCGACACTGATGAAAAATATATTATTTCTTAAGCTGGATTCTCTAACCATCAGAGAAAATAAATACATACAACATTTTTCGAAATATAAATGCTTCATATAAATAGTCAAAGAGTTTTGTTTTTTTTTTTTTTACAAAGGTCGCAACTGTTAATTAGTCACATTTATTATTAATCTGGAAAAAAAATACACTGTACCTGTTATCCATATCCATAAAAATGAAAATAATCAAACACCCCCTCGGGCCCCCCGCCAGTTTACAACAGGAGAAGGATCTGATCTCAACAGACAATTCTGGTCACTGCCATTTCTTATTAAAATGTATTTGTAATAAATGAGTAAGAGAAAAACAAACGATACCAGGACACTCTTTGGCTTGTCAGAATCTGAAATGCATGACTGTGTGTCAAACAGGAGCAACAACTTTCAGAATATTATAGGATATAACTCTCCAGGATTTATGGCAGTTTAAATGCCCCAATGACCAACACATTAAAACTGACACTGTCCACTTATTGCTTATGTCTGCATTTCACAGGAAGATTGTTTATATACAGAACGCTGGGAACCATGAGATGAAAACTGCGCAAGGTAATCAAATGTTTGTTTCACCTGGTCATTTTTATCCTGGTAAATGTTTCGGATGCAAGTGCTTTACTTCATATAATATTATACACAAAGGCTTTGTAGGTTTCATTTATTCATAAACAGTCTTCTAACAGTTTTTTTAAAGCACCATGTGATAAACGCTATGATATTCTGTCCTATTCGATTTACCACCAAACTAATGGAACCACTGAACTAATGGAACCGCTAACAGCTAATACCCGCTTGTAATTATTACTTTACTGTGTAATAAGTAAGATTGCATAGGCTTCTTAGTCTCATTGTTGACACGACGGGACTCAATGCGATATGAGGTGACAGACGTCAATCCCAGCTTGCTTTTTCTGGAAACTGCTGTCACAGTGTCCCACATACGAATGTTTGACATTCCTCAGTTTTTAACTTAACACAAGCAACATAAGAAACAATAAAAAAAAATCTTTGGGTTTCCAAAATAGAAAATCGCACTAATTATATAAATTACTTATAAAAATCATGGTTAACTTAATTACATTTTACTTTAAAATGAATTTTAAACTACTGAATACATTAAACCATTTTATAACTTTTTATGATATTATTTTTCTTTTTGAATCAAAACCAGAATCCCTTTGCTGCTACAATTTACTGTTTAAGTTAAAATAATGTTTGCCGATTTTTTTTCCGATACCACTGAATAAGACTTTCCCTAACTCTCTCTCTCTCTCTCACACACACACACACACACACACACACACACACACTTCAATCGAGTACCAGCTGACTGAACAACAGTTAACTATTTTTAAAAAATGGTAAAAAAAAAAATTGTCATAGGAAATTCTGAAATACTTAAACTGAATTCCCCATACAATCAGATGTGACATTTTCACACAACACACATGTGTGCGTATTTCCCAGCAGACAGCCTTGAGTAATGTAAGTAGAAAATGGGAATCTTTTCATTTCTATAAATTTGCTAATTAATAAATGTCCCTCAATTTCACACTACTTCCGTGGAGGAACGTGAAAATGTCACCACGATAATCCTTGTTGATGGAAAAGCCTTTCCTGCTCAAGGGCGCCCCCTACATCTGACACTGTTCCTGCATCTGGAACACAGTCACATAAATAAATATTTAAGGGAAATTCCTCAGAGTTTTCCATCAGCATCCCAATTAAAAAGTTAATGTTGAAATATAAAAATATTCACAATGGTCCTTTAAAAAAAAGATGATTCCTAATAAAAGTTTGTGCTTTGAAAACCATGTTATATTGGTACAGTACTGACTGTGGTTCTTGCAAGGTCTGTGGTCCTGGAACATCAATATGGCCTCCAGACCGACTCATCCATTCGTCCACTGGAGTTGAGTACTGTAGGGGAGCTGCTGTGACTGCCGTCGGCATCCACCCCATCCGTCTGGCTGCTGAGGTTGGGGTTGATCAGGGAACTGCCAGAGGAGGCGCTAGTGCAAGGTGGGAGCATCCGGGAAGGTGAACGATCTCCCCCCGGGACCATGGAGAATTGGTACGACCCAGAAGAGGCGCCATAATAGAGATAGGGGGTACTGCTGGTCTGGAACGGTCCACTTTGGTTTTGGGTAGATCCGGGATAAGGAGGCGGCAGGTAGGTGTGATAATGGGCACTACCCAAGGACATGCCCGAGGTGACTGGGGTGGGCGTGTAGGTGAAGGTAGCAGGGTAATGCATCCTGGGGCTGGAGAAGCGGCTCTCTGTCAGGGAGGAGAGGCCAGCAAACTGCCGTGGGTCAGAGAATGGGCTCAGATCTGAGGCTCCTGGGGTAGCAGAGAGACAGACGGTGACGTCACCATGGCGTCAGAGGGACAGGGTCACGGAGAACAGAGACAGGGCCAAAAAAGCTGCTCATGCTTGTACAGCATTCCAAATAACCAGACACAGGAGCAAGAGAGTTAGATTACAGACTTTATCATGCCAGTGTTACACCATCATTGCAGAATACATACGTTTGCAAATAATTAATAATAATAATAATAATAATAATAAATAATTCCCCAGTGCCATCATATAAAAGCTCTATCAACAATACATATAGTTTCTCTGAACATCCTGTTAAAGAATATTACATTTTTAGTCCAAGAGTTATGTGTTTATGACTGACAGACTTACAAACTAAATATGTAAGAGGAATGAAACGTAGATGGTCTTAAACCACTGAGCAGAGCGTTTCATTTTATATTATTAATAATTGCACATGTGATATTTTAACCAGACCCGCATTACATCTTCATCATTATTACATCATTAACAATCAACGAGTCCTGAAAAAGATTGTTTTTACATTTACACACTTTCCTTAAACATCCTTTCCTTTCTCTCCCCTTTGACTTTAATTCAATAACACTTCGCTTTAAAGTTAATACTCGCAAGGCTAAGTTTCAGACTTATTTTCTGTAAGGACTGTATATTACATTGGGACAAACTCCAGGCACCAGAGCCACACAAGCTGCACAAAGACCAGGCTGCATTTCTCATCTGTGTGTCTGTCTGCACGGCTGCCTGCGCGTCTGCATGCACTCCAGTGTGTGTGTGTGTGTGTGTGTGTGTTTGTATGCGTGTGTGATGCATTTCTACAGAAACGGAAAAAAAGCGCCCAGTCGGGATGAATCAGGAGTCGGCCATATGGAAGCACTTTGGGGGGAGCGGCATAATGAGCTGGGCCAGCCTCAGATGTGGCGGCGCGTCTCCGATTAGCCGGGGAGGGGGGCAGATCTCATCTCTCGGCTCCTCTGCTGGGATTTCGAAAAAATTAAAAACCGCTAATAGGCTGCGGCTACCATTGCGCCAGGCAGGGAAACGCTTCCTCTCTCCATAAATCGCGAGGCGTCCTCCCTGTCGCCCCGTCTGCTGCGGCCCCTGGCCCTCTGGGGGCCGCTCCCAGTGCCTCGTTGCTGCCCCCTTCCCAGTGTGTGTGGTCGCTCAAGATCATTTAGCCCCTTTTCACGTTATCAGACATCTGTCATTAAAATAATAATAACAACAGGATGTTTTATGCAAGACTGAGACGCAGCAAAGAACAGCAAATAGTTACTATCCTCAGCAAAGTCATCACCAGTATGACAAGGGGTCTTATTAGGAGTACTACAGAAGGCAGACAGCAGCTACATCATCATCATCATCATCATTATTATTATTATCACTTTCAGCTGTAGGTACTGTGCAGTTAGAGACTGAATATAATGGGTACTACAGGGAACACATATATACCCACTTCTAGCTTATATAAGCATGTATAATTTGTTTATAGTTCCAGGAGCTAACACAGGCTAAGCACTCACTGTGAACTGGGAGGTGTTCACCCCCCCCCACGCTAATAAACATTGCAGATGTGCTGGTGAAAATCCAGCTACTTCACTATATTCTATCATCTTACTATATCCCAGACAACACTGCAGAAAAGTCACCTATTTCACAATATCCCACTGCCTGTCCGCACATAAAGCAGCCCCTATATTTTTATAAGTGTGTGTCAAAAAGATTTCCGGCCGATGACGTTGGGAAAGGCCACATATTAAGGTAGCCCTACTGCTGGCGGCAAAAGTGAAAATTGAGCGGTTACACGGGATTCGCATAACGGACCGGAGCCTTCCAACCAAAACGGACGGACGTTAAGACCCTGGGTGTGTGTGGCTCTTTGAGAAAAGAACAAAGCTTGACATCCCCAAGATGAAAGCGGGACAAAATCTAAACTAATCAAATCCGACAGGGCAGTTTGGACGGGCTTCAAACCTGCCAATAACAAGTCAGGCTGAGGAGTAATTTAAATTCTCACATTTGCTCCGGGCTTGAGAAGAAAAGTAAGGGTGTGTGGTAAAAAAAGTGAAAAAAAAGGTAAAAAGAAAATGATCTGGCATCAATAGAGACAGGTGGCAAAAAAGTGAAACTTATTTGAATTGAAATTTAAAAGCAGCACCCCAGCACAGAGGTACAAATTGCAGCGTGGCCGTTCTCGATGCAGACGCTGTTAAAAGTGCATTGGGGTCACTGGGATTACCTCGACGGCTGCTTCAGGAGCACAGATCCCACTATAAACAGAGGCAGACGGGCTTTTTTTCTCTCTGTGCAGGACCTGTTATTACCTGCTCCCCTGTTATTACCCATACTCCTCTAAAGATCAAACGTTTTAATGGAGGAAATAAGGAAACATAATCTCTCTTCACCGTTAGAAAAATACGCTTTTGGAGAAGCTCTTGAGGCTTGGAAACATGATGGTGGTTTTTTAATTTTTTTCCAAAGCATCACAGACTTTCTTTTTTTAAATATTTTTCCCCCCATCTATAAAATCTATGGATGATGTCATGGTGGGGACTTTTCTTTATTTGTTATGCTATTACAATGTTTAAATTAAGACATATGAATGGGTACTTTTTAATAAAGGTGCCCGTCGGATAAAATAAGTGGAGATTTTCGGGGGGTGCTAATTCATCCTCCAGAACGAGGCACCATTACGAATGAGATGCTGTTATCATTACCGTAACGCTAAAAACCAGCTGCTATTAGGTCTTGCCACACTAATACTAAGGATGAGTAATGCAAAGAAATAGTGGCATTTTACCCATCATTACATTAACACTTAAGCTACATTCCATTATCACTATAGTAATGAGTATGATTGAGTAACAGAGATAACAGCTACCCATTACTATAGTAATACAAAAAAACAGGTCCCTTCATGAATAAGCCCGACCAGCAAAGGCAAACAAATTATATACATAAATTTGATATCTGGAGGCTGTCCTCCTCGATCGCCCTGCCGTCAAACAAGCCCATGTCTGTGTGGCTTTATCTTTCCATCATCCCTCCCCCAGGTGTGTGAGAGGGAGGGGCACTGGCGCACCTGCAGACAGGGGTTACCTGAGAGCCGTCTGGGCACATCGCTGATGGCGGGCAGCCCCGTGGCACGGGTGCAGGACAGAGGCGTGGTGGAGTGAATGGACGGAGACGTCATTTGGCTCAGGTATGGCGTGTAGGGCTGCTCATAGGACCAGGGAGGGGACGACTGAGACTGGCGCGGATCTGTTGGGGGGGGGTTGACACCGTGAGATCACCGAGTACGTGGTCCCGGCAAACATCATGAGGAAAAAGTATCATCATCGCCAAACAATTCTTATGTTTATCCTGCTTAATTTTTTCAGCCATTAGTCACCAGTGTCATCATCCATTTGTAGTCTTCATCCATTCATCCTTTCTTCCACATCATCATCGTCTTTGGCACACTGGGATTCTCAGCCAGCAGGACACTCGAATCTCGATTACGGTAACAAACGATGTAGCTTAATGAGCGCTGAGCGTGCGCCCTGGATTGATCTTATGTTTGATCTCCCTGCTGAAATCAGCGTCTCCCTTGTGATACTCGGAGTCAAACCAGGAAGGAAATGGAATTTCTGGGCAATTACCAAGCTGAGCTGGTGATCCCTGTTTCCATAACAACGTGGTTGTAAACAAAGACACGTAGAATACTGCTAGAATTACTAATAGTCTCATTTTTGCGGTTTGTTTCTCCGGTTCACACATAAGCTAAAAGATCGAGCGAAGCTTTAATGAAATGCTGATCACGCATGTTGCAGTGTCACAAAAGCACCTTGCGTTTCATGGAAAAATGCCTAGGCGACAGCAGAATCACTTGACCGCATTTACACACCATGCCAAAAAGAGCAGAACACACAAGTCACGGAGCGTTACGCTGGAGCCCGTGTCGCACATTACAACCCACCCCTTTGTGCACAAGTAATTCCTACAGTGTAGTTCGACTCACTAATGCTCATCGATCACACTCCACAAGAAGGTAAGCTGGAGATTTTACACAGGAATCTTACATACGAACTACTTGTATCAATTGAATACTAACTCCAGAAAAAAGACAAGGTACTGACAGGCCACAAAAGCATTCAGAACAAAAAAAGAAACCTGAATTTGTCTTTGTTTGCGGTAGACAGGGTTTTTTGAACATAATAAATAATAATAATTCATATTTTATAAGCCACACTGAGAGAGATACCAGAGAAATCACTGTGACTCATTAGTGCATCTACTCTTGGTTGGCTGTATTTGCGTTAGTGCCCTGTACCCCTGACAAAACTTTTTAATTAACAAAATGCCACAGATGGCTGACATCATAGCATAAGGAGGCAATAAATTGCTACACTGTAAAGAGGCTCAGCATATTTTAGTAAACATGGTTCATCTGGGGTTAATGAAGATGTTTTATTTCTCCTAACGTTGCCCTCACCAGTGATCTGGGTTTGTCCCTGTTGATTGAAGGAGTTTGGCCCTGCGTTCAGTGACGGGCGGGGACTTTGCGTTGGCACGGTAACCCTCATGGTGGTCTGACGGATGCGCTCCAGCTCACTCAGACGGTCCGAGAACAAGCCGGGCTTTGGAGGGTCCTCCAGCTTCTGTCTGTGTCCTGCCAGAGCACAAAGACCCAGCCATTACAGTAAAGCCACGAGCACCGTGCCACAGCCCGCTGTAACGATAACGCTAAGATTAATGCTGCCAATAAGTCACGCTAGTCACCTGCTGTTATCCAACACTGCAACAAGGCTAAGAATCAGCCGATGGTACCTATAGCTACAGTAGCGCTAAAAATGACCTATAGTAACCCTAACAAAGAGGGGTCAGGGGTGCAGTAGGGGCAAGAATACCCCAACAGATTTAGGGGGCCCAGCACTGTCCGGGGACGACTGAATATGCAAAATGTATGTAGAATTCAGCAGGGGGCCCAAGGTGACATTTCATCATGGGGTCCATCATATGGAAATGCTAAGTGTAATAAACTCTTATGCATCATTACAGTACCATGAAAAACAACTAAGGCATTATGGTCCTGGAGAAGGCTATTCCATGCCACTGTTTGCTGTGATACTGTATACGGTTGGTGCGACAGTGAAGCCCCACATGACTTGACAGCGCTGCCAAGAATTAGCTCCTGTAATCCGCCATTAGAGTAACGCTAAGAATTAGCTGGCATCATCGATCACTACACCAACCATAAGGATGAGTAATACTGAGTGTTAGCGGCTAATATCCAGCATTACAGTAACACTAAGCATCAGTTTCCATTATCTGTACAGTACTGCTAAAAATTGGATGCCATTACCTATTACTACGCTGATGAATAATGAATAATAACATGAAACTGGGACGCTTACAATGCCAGACTATAGACATTCTGCAGATATGCTGTCCAAATGGTCACCAGGAGTCGACATAGCACAGGACAGAGATCCCACACTCCAGTTACAATTACTGGAAGAACGAGCTCCCATATTCCTATATCATTACAGCGGCGTCTCAATTGAGCTCCCATAATTGTTACAGCAACGCCAAGGAAAAAGCGCCAACTTGCATCACTGTAATGTCGCAGTTATTACATCCACTGCATTACTCTCTGAATATCAACCATGTGCTTGTAGCACAGCGCAGTGGGGCAGAAGCACCCCGTGGCCCTTCGAGGCCTCGTACACATGCAGACGCTTCATTTTCACAGACGCTGCTCTGATGCTTTGGCGGCCTGATGGCAAAGGTTGCCTTTTAAACGTAGATATTCAATGACATGCTAGAGCAGAATTCAGTTTCAGACCCTAACAAAGCAAATCACATGACCCAAACTGTACATACTTCCTGTGAACAGATCTGATCCCCATACAAAAAACTGGTAGCCATAATATATGCCCCACCATCTGCAACTTCCTGTTAATGACGTACTGGTGACACTGGCTCTTCTGCGAGCGACAAACGGCAGTGTAAGTAACGCTCCGAAGGGGGCGCCAGCGCGTGCGTCACAACAGGGATACGGCATCCTACTCACACACACATAATAAAGCAACATTTATACACCCTCCGTGCTTTAGAAAAGGGTTCGAGTTGCCGTAAACAGAGCTTGTCACGCGATGTCCATGTACCGTGCAGCCAGGCCCCATCCCCGGCTGCTCTGCGAAAACGCGGCCCGACGCGTCACAATGCGAGTGCTGCCTCACACAGACCTTTAATAATGCAATAAAGGCCCACAGGTGCATGCAGCCTTTTGGGGTGAAGCTTTTGTGTCAACACAGTGGAAGAATACAGAGGAAAAAAAGGGTCTAGGCATGGCCAGGACTTTCTTTTTTTCACTCTTTCCCTCGACAAAATGAGTCTGTCTGTCTCGCCTGGACCGGCTCCTCTGAATGGCAGTAAAGTAAATATCAAACACCAGAGAAACAGACTCCTGCTGAAGTTGGCTGGCCTCCAGTTGGCACGGCAACACTGAGTTACCTCCATTCCTGCAAAACCTGACTGGGTTCAAGACGGAAACAGAGTGGCTAACGCTTTACAAAAGGAGAGTCGCCGTTTTGACCTAAACGTCCACTCTAGGTCTGAGCGGCGCTTGACGCTAAACAAAGCTAATCTGTAGAATGCGCCAGGGGATTCTGAAGATGGTTGTTACTAATACGTTTGATGACCTGCCAGGAAGTGGCCACCAACATGAAGTAAAGAGCTCTGAGATTAAGGACTCGTAAGTCCTTGCTGTCAGGAAAAATGACACAGTCCAAAGTTTTAATCGAATATTCAGATATGCGCATAAAGCTTGAGTTGGCTTGATAAGTGGTAATCTGGGCTCCTTAAATTGTACTGCTGTGTTTTCAAATACAATTTCTGGCCAATCACGAACCTTCATTAGTACATAGTAGTCTGGAGTTTCCATCAATACGTCCAGGATGTAGGTTTCTGTCAGATATACATACAGCAAGAGTTTAATCATGGGTTCTAAGATGTCCACATTTCTGAGACATTACCAAGCTCAGAGTGTGATGGATTCGGATCAGTTTCACAAAGAGGCCATTTCTTATGATTCGCAAACTCAAGGAAACCTTTATGTACATCAGACGCATTTATAACATGGCGCCCAGAAACTAATGACAAATTGATTTCACCCTGTTATGCTAAAAGTATGTCAGGCTTACTTCATAAACGAAGCTCATTCATGAAAATCGACTAAATCACCTTGTGCGGCCGTAATGCTCTAACTTACCGACGTTAAGGCACATATAAAGACCTGAACACTGCGTACGGAGATGTGAGCGCCCCAGGTGGGCAGTAAATTCAGGCAGTGGTGCTCTGCTGGCCGCCATCTACAGCGCTGTCCTTCAGCATCACGTGCTTTAAGCCGTTACAAAGATTTTTCTTTTTGCCTGCAGGTCTAAACGCAGAAGCATTCTTTTTTTGTTTTTTACGGGAGCAGCCTTTCAAACTGCAGCAGGGCGCTGAACACCTCCATCTTTTTGCACCCCTGCATTGTGATAGGAAAAAAACACAATGTAGCAGTTTTGGTCAAAGCAATCTGCAAAGATTGTGTA
>JAODKC010000043.1:14988287-15028748 GCA_026777985.1 Mormyrops attenuatus
GTATTTACCTGAGAAATGGTGTGGCTCATCAGAAGCCAGGTAGGATAGAAAATCTTCTGGACAGTAGCTCTCCAGGAACGGAGTTGGAGACACCTGGACTACGGTGAAAGAGAACTCAATGGTTCACTTTTTCAGCTTAAGGAGGTTGCTGATAAGCCAAGCTGGAGATGTTGCAGAGGCCATATAGAGGGATGGCGAAGCCGCAGCTACTTCAAACGTCCATAAGCTGCCTCGATTTTGGGGAACGCATCCTGTCTCCATTCCCAGTGCTAATCTACTCTTCACGCGCTCGGCCGTGTCTGCAGGGTTCACTTATTTACCCCTTTTCCGTCACGGCGTATCTTACTGGTGTACGTTTCCAAAACTACTCCTAAATAATGCATGAACTCCAGAGTAGCTCCAAACAGAGCCTGTTTATACCTGTATCTCTCACGCTGTTTAGGCCTTTTTGAAGTCGAAAATACACTAATTAGTTCCTACCGGCAGCCTTAAGAGGTGCTTTCCGGCTCTTGTAGACAGTCTACACACCCAGCTCACATTCCTCAGACAAACTGGACTGTCAGAATAGTGTCACTTTTTATTACCTCGAACATGCTTTAATAATTCATTAAATCATGTACAATATAAAAACATATTTCAAGACAACATATCCTAATTGGCTCAGTGTGGATGCACTAGTGGCTCATACATCTACGGATCAGGGTTTGAATCACACTTTTGCTTTGTGTGCGGACATTGTGTGTGTTGTGGTATTTTCTTCACGCAGTCTGAAAACATGCAGTTAATTCCGTTGGTGTTTGTAAATTGCCCACGGCACGTGTGTGTACAGTATGTGTGTGTGTGTGGTCCAGGTATGCATTGCATTGTGGGGACTAGCATGCCGTTCTTTCAAGAAGTTTTACAATGGAAGTAAATGATTTATAAATGTCCTCAGTTTTTCAATTGTGCTAGCTAAACAAGGCAATTTTCTTCTCCCTGCTTCATGCTCTGGAGGCCGTAATTTTTGGCACTCGCTTATTGGCTCGCGGACAAGGGGCGCGGAGGCCGGAGTGTCGACACCGCAGGTCGCATGCTTCCTATTCTCGCCGAAATTAGAGCTTTAAATAGGTAGCTGGGCTCCATCTCTTTTATTTTTGTGTATCAAGTTGGGAAAACAGCTATTGCGTCTGCGCTGCTCACCTACAAGTTGCTGCAGAGGTCTGAAAATAATCATTTAGTAATGAGCAGCCTTCATTCCTGTCAAATTTCAGTAATATCTTATACATCCTGCCTATTACTGAGGTATGCTTCAGTAAATACATCCAAACACAACATTACTCAAAACACGCTGCTGTAAAAACAGTACCTCTCTCTTACGCTATGTTCTTTTTATTTAGTAAAGAACAAACCAGGGATCACTGCAGAACACTAGGGAGTGTAATCGTATTGACTAAAATCAAAATCTATAATCTTACTGTTGTGATGCTAAGAATATAGCGATGATACTACTAAAACAGAATGCACAATATGTCGTACTGTGGTTCTATGATCAACATCTGCTGTACGTCGTTCCTTAAACCTGGAAAGAGTCAGTTAAGGGTCTACTTCGCTGAAAGGCAGAGAGCTGTCTGATATTTACAACTTTCAGACAAAGCAGACATAACAAGACAACAGGTTGTAACTGTACGATGCTCAAACCAACACCACCTTATTAGTCCAAACTATGTCTAATAACCAACATTAAGCATTCGCAAAATCCAACCTCACGGGCTAATGGCACAATTATAAAACACGCCCTCAAAGCCTTTTCTTCCTTTTTTTTTGGGGCAGCGGCGTACCGCAGAATAAGCCCAGAGCTGTCATCTGCTTAGGTGCCCCATGAACACCACAGAGCAGGATCCGACTCAGTCGCATGCTCACCGCAGCAGCCGGCGAGACCTGTGCATTCTGGGTACAAACTACCCGCGGAGCTGTGTGCATTTGCTCCTCTACCACTCCTACACAGCTACATTAAATCTTCCCTGGTATCTGAATTCACCATTCGTGATATTTCAGTCTCAAGAAGCAGAAGACACTGAGACCACAGCGGCAACTTGAGATGTTTCTTCAGGATTCCAGACCAAATCCTGAGTACTTCTGGAAACTGTGGCCAAACAGCTCGGCCCAAAGAGCACACTCCATGAAGACCTGCAGCTCATGCATGTCTAGCCACTCACTTAGTAAGCCTGGATAGTGGTGCGTGGATCCAGAACACATGTATATTTACCCTTTCAGAGAGCTGTTTCCGACCGCACAGAGGCAAGTCTGTCCCACTTAACAAAAACGCATCGTGTCCCCGTTCTCTCTCTCTGCGAACGAGTGGAAGGATTTGCTTATGGTCCTCAAGGATTCATACGGTGTCCAACAGGCTATGTAAAGTACATAAACAAATTGGTAATGGATTTCCTGTTCAGGAAAATGATGGTTGTTCCACCCCTACTAAGTGTGTCAGAAGTTCATAGAAAATAAATCCTGAAAAGTAGGAGAACCTGTGGTATTTCCCATCCTGTGAGCACACCATTGTATAGTCTGAGGAGCGGCGAAGGTTTTAAGTGTGAAACTTCATTTCCCTAAACATGGAGCCTCCTGAGTGTTCATGCCCCTTCCACCACATTTCTTACAGGTAACTTAACTCCAGGAAAGCATGTTTCAGCTGATCTGTTCAACAACAAAAAAAGTTCCAGACTTGCCTCCATTGAGGCCATTACAGTGAATTCATGTTTTGCCCTACAAACCAGCTCATCCATCAGGTACTATAAGCCACCTACATATTCGTACTTATTTTACATACAACTGAGCCTTAATTACCAGAGAAGAGGAATTTGTAAACAAAGGCCTTCTGAGACAAAAACACTGTGGGACAGCGGTTCTAAAGTGATTCCATGTTTCAGTTCTGCCAAACGTAGACCAGGTGATAATATGAAGGCATTCAGGTATTTCCTATTTGCACTACACTGTGCTTCAGTCTATGTGTTTTACAAAGTAATTTACAATGTAATTTACAAACCAAAAACATCACCTTGTCTATATGAGTTTATTACTGTGTTTTATTCACTTTGGATTTGGAATGTCTTTATACACACACATAAACACACACACACGTTTGCCACAGCTGCAAGACAATGCGGACGTGGATGCGACAGGGTTCCGCGTAAAGGAATGTGTAAACAGGCAGTAGCAGCCCTGCATTGCACTCGCACAGAGTTGCACAACACAGATGCATCCGTGTGTGTCATTTCCTGTTTGGCTACTTGCCTCACACACACACACGCTGCAGAATGAGCTGATGGGACTCGAGAACTTTTAAACCACTTTTCTGACAACAAAACTGTTTCAAGCAATTTTCTCTTTAAACAAAAAGAGCAACATTTCTGGATAATGGCTGATGAGATGAAAGAGGTCTATTTTCATGCTTGAAGCCGATCAGCAGTAGGTCCCGTTCAAAGTTTCTCTGCCAGATGCGTGGTTCTGAACGCCCTGCGATTCACAGCCACTGCTACCCATCCAAGGAAACATTCTGCATGGCGCCAAGCCTAGCACCAATCAGAGCTGACTACTTAAACAGTGTCAGCAGCTCCTCGCGCTCTGCTGCCACAACCAACACTCACAGAACTCGTCAGCAATATCCCATAATTCCTGATACATGCAACGAAAACAGGATCTCAATCAACCGGCAGAAAGGCCCTTGTATCACATCTAATCGAAGATCATAACCAATGGAAATCAGACTGGCTTTTGAAAAGCGTAATTAAGTCATCAGAATCACACTTTCCCTGTTGTTCCGATTACAAATATGATCACAGACACTGCAAAGGACAAACAGAACTTGAGGATCCCTTTTCACACCAGACTTGCAGAATATGCAGAACATCTGAAAATACTATAGGTGTGTTTGACTGAAAAATGTGTTTTCCTTGTTGGTGCATTTTCTTCCGCCTGTCAAACATGGCAGTGTCAATCAGGATTTAATATAAGACACATTAATCACGGGTATGCCACACGTTCAGGAGCTAAAGATGATTTAGATAAAATTAATAAAGTGATTTAATATGACATATGTTTTAAATAGCTCAATTACTGCTGCATCATAATTTTTACTGTCACAAAACCGCAAAAAAAGACATCAAATATCCACCCTGGTCTGTCTTCCATTGTTTGGAAGCCTTTAGCTAGAACTTCTTTGAAAAGGTTCTTTTTTTCTTTTTTGAAAAAAGCAGACGGAGGGTGACACGAAGCGAGGGGCACATCAAAGGCAGAATGCGTCAGCGATGCCACGGGGCACCGTCTTAGCCAGCCGTAAACAGCGATCGTGTGCTGATATGAAGGCCCCTCGGCTCCCAGGGCCAGATGTGTTTATGGAGAAGGGGGAGATGTTGTTTGCGATGTGATAGTGTTGATACCGGTGTGAAAGACAGTGGGTGGGGTGAGTGGTGCGGGGTGGAGGGGGATGACAAAAATATTTTTATGAACCAAAAGCATCTGGGAACAGCTGCTTGCCAGACCAGTTGGCATTGAAGGACACTGTAAAATTGTTTTTTTAAATTTCTATTTTCCCTACCCTTTTTTAAACTTTAAATGTACCCATTCAAAATACGCTGGGGTAGCTCCATGCTAAAGCCCTGAGACATTCTGAGAAATGAGAAGGTCATATCTCCACCGCCTTGGGCAGCACCTCTGACCCCAAGCTTCCAGATGAGTCTGTTTGTGTTGGCTGTTTGCACAAGTACAGGTACACTGGAACACTTCTCCTCACCTACACCATCTTGCTCACCATAGCTTGCAGGTCACAGCACAGGGTTAGCTAACACGTAGCACACCTGGAGCTGGGGGTTAAGGGCCTTGCTCAAGGGCCCATGGACATGTGACTGTTCTTCCAAGACTCAAACTGGCAATCTTCTGATCACAGACACTTAGCACTTAGACTTAGCCCGCTGAGCTACTCAGCATCTGAGCCTGACTGGTACTCTGCTCATGATAAAAGCCATGCATTGGGGCACATATACTATTGACTTCCACGCCTATGACACAAAACTCTATTTCTCTCTCATGTAATCTCTAAGAATACTCTAAACTGTAAGTCTGTCTCAAGGATCATTGTAGTTGTATAACACACAGTTTTCTTCTGATAACAGATGTGTGTAAGTGGTTCCCAAGTGAATTAGAGATACATTCTTGGATCTGAAAGCAAATGTAAATGCCAACACTGCTATGAAGGATCTCGATGTCACAGTCGATCGGGATCTCAATGTTTGACGGCAACATTTGAAAGGTATCTCGCTCGTCTTACTTTCGCCTGTGGAATGTAGCGTGACAGCCCAGGATTCCATTTCTACATGGTGTGAAGGCACTGCTTTGTATATCCATAACCTCGAGATCCTAGCAGATTATTGCAACAAGTTTCTATCCGGCTCTTCAGAAGCTCCATTGAAGTGTCTCCAACTGGAACAAAATGTAGTTGCACATAACTTCTTAGCGAAAGAAAATTACAGTCGACACTTCTGCATCACAGCGTTCCCCATCATGGTTTCAATATATCGTGGGGTTGGCGTAAGAAATTAAATGGGAATTTTTTGGGAGTTTTGCAAAAGTTGCAGACGACATGCGAAGGCCAGCAGATGAACTCATAAATGCATGAAATATATGTACAGTGCAGGTTTACGGCAGCCTCTCACGTGATCTCGAGGCGATCTCGCAGTGATCTTTGATTTTTCGTATCTTTTCGCTTCACTTCGCTCACGGGCTCGCTTTTCTCGCCAAAGGCCCAAATTTTTTTTTACGTTTTTCTAGATCGAGGGGGGCTTGCACCCCTAACCACTGCGATGCGGAAGGGTCGACTGTATGCGAGATACATCGACCCCTGTAGTCAGTTCCTATTGGCTCCTTCTTAAAGTTCCTCTCCCAAACGATTGAACTTTTTACTGAGCATCTCATCGCAACCAGAAGTGTGTGGATCAAAGAGGCTTTATAGAGCAATCCATTGTTTTACAGTAAGTTTGGGATACAAGTTCAATCTTGGGTCCCTATGTAAAAACATACGGCTCCATTTATGTATCCCCATCTGACTGAATGATGGATTCATATAAGCCTCACTGATTTCCTTGTCATCATTTCATGTATGATGACCCCCCCATTGCCCTACGATGCCTTGACTTGGGACTGACCTTGTTTGTGACTGATGCTGTAAGCTGACGAAGGCTATCAGTTCCTTTATACTTCCTGGACCATTTCTGCATAGTAACAGAAACTCACTTTGGCACCATAATGCATTTCTGTTTACCATCATGCTTTCCCACTTGCTCTGAACATTACTGACCACAGAAGATGCCTAGATATCAAAGTGTGAAGTCGGCTTGCTTTGATGTTCTCCTTCCTGCCCCTATAATGAAAGGAAGCTTTTTACCTAACAATAATCAAGAAAACCCCAATTCCACACCCCCAGAAACCATATTACCCAACACCCTCAACTGCATTCATAGAATGCCAGCCACTCTCAGCTATGTTCATGAGATCCTTGCTCTGAATGCACTTTACTAATGATATGTGTGATTCATATAATTCATGTAATGCATCCAATCTAATGCTTTTGAGCCAATCCGACGCCTTCAATCTTTGCAGTCATGATAGACAGTGCAGAATTTGTTTCTGGCCCCTTGTCTGACTCATCTGTCATTATCGTGTATCTAGTGTCAACAGTTTTTTGTACCATATTTTAGCATTTGTCCACATTATGCAAAGTAAAGTTTCCATCCAATTTCTGTTGGATGTCTTCCGATGCAATCCAAAGCCATTCAACTCAGATGACACCTGGATGCAGTGGGAACGGAGACGACAATGGAAATGAGGGGGGTGCATCAGCAAGCTACCCTTGACTGGCATTTAATCCAGGTGAACAGAGAACACCCACGCAAGCTAGAAAATGGGACCACAGGGAAAACTAGAAGTCTAGCAAAGACCTACCCTCAATTGATATATAATCTAGGAGAACGGAGTAAACCCGAATACACTGGGAACTGAGACTAGAGCAAAACAAGAGAAGTTTAGCAAAAAGCTACCCTCGACATATGCATAAAATAAAAGATGTGATACTTCCAGAGACACATAGAGGTCTGAATGCTTGTCTAGGAGGCACAAAATGGAAAAAAAGAATACAGCCAGACATCATGACATGTTAAAAACAAGCTATCTGAAATAAAGCGCCATTGTTTCCATTTCTACAGCCTTCAGTGATGTGTCTAGCATTTGTTTCATCTTTTGTGAGATGCACCAAACATACAGTAAAACTTGCTCTTAAATGAAAACAATATTGAAACAAGCTCTCGGGGGAATCTGCCATGTCATAAACTCGCTTCGCATCGAACAATGGAGCTCAAAATACAAACCTTCCCCCACAGTTTTATGGTCTGTCTGTAGTCTTTTATTGTTTTTTTCAGTCGCACAAAAGTCTTTCATTTCTGAGCTGTGTGCATGTTGCTGCTGCGTCCCAGTGCAAGCCCTAGAGAGAGTCGCGAGTCGCCTCACACCAGCGGTACCGCGGCCCGGGCTGGCGGCGCACACATCGGCCTGAACCGCGGCAGCCTGAACCGCGGGCAGCCTGGACCACGGCATCTGCAAACGATATCTTTAAACGTTCTTCTTCTTGTGGCTCACCAGCTCGGATTCAGTTAATCCTCTGCAGAGCTCAAAGGTTTCTTTTTTGTTTTTCATAAGTTAGAATTTTTATCAATATTTCTAGACTTTCAGTGCAGATTTTTGTACACTAAGGAAAAACTTTTTAGCACAACAAAGTTAAAAAGCTACGTACTATATAAATACAAGTATGCCTTTGTGTAAAATATCATGCATCTAATCAAATAATATAAATCTCAATCAACAAGTGATTTATCATCAATTAAAATTCCCATATAATCTAATGCTTCTTAAGAGTTTAAATAATTTACAAAATATGCATATTATCCTCCTCTTTAGGATGAGGTTTTGCAGTTCCTCTATTTGGTAACAATTAATACTAATTACAATAAAGAAACCTAAAAAGCCACAGTAGCTATGACAGCTGATCAATAAGACATATGGTCGAGGTTTTCCGGAATCGCTCCCTTCCTGCAGTAACTCCAATGCAGGAGTGACATAATCCCACCTCAGCGACATGGGCTGGTGCGTCCAATAATGTTTATATGCGCTCGCACAATCAACCACAGACCACTGACCTCCATCAGAATCCCACAGCTATCCCCCAAAAGCTGAAGGCAGCCCTGCTGACCCCGGTTGTGCCCCCTTTATTCCTCAGTTGCATTGCAAGAGCTTTTTTTGGGGCCAAACAACAAATGAATTTGAAAATGAATTTTAAATTTAATTGCGAAACTAATGCAGGCCATTTAATAAGGAAGATTGCGGAAGGTCTTGTTCCTGTCGATAAGTCCATTTGGCCGTTTGTGTTTTTACATTGTTGACGTTTAAGTTCGGTGATTGGGCATTTCTCAGAAATTATCTTTAATACAATAGCAACACACTAATCAAAATAGGCAAGTCAAACAAGGCCATGCCGTGTCAGCATCCTTGCAACAGGGACTTGCTCGATTACAATGAATATTAATCGTGTCTGCGAAGGCGGTAATAAGATGCGCAGCAGCCCGGGGTCTCTGTGCAGGCGGGTCAGAGCCAGCCCGGCACGTGCTGCAGACGTGATCGCAAGCCGAGAAGGTAAACATTTTTGTAAGGCGAGAGAAAAGCAGAAGCGCAAAGCAGTAAGTGGAATGACGCAGGCGGGTGTTTGGCGTGTGGCAGCGGCATAACAGAGGGCTTTGTGCGGCCCAATGACACAGACGTTTGTTAGTGCTGCGCCGCCCCCCACCGCCGGCCACTTGCTCCGTCCCACTGCCGGGTTAACTCACCACTAAGGCCGAAATACAGCGGACATGCCGCTAGGCTTCTCTGAAACCTACGCTGTGCCGGCTCATCGGCAAATGAGGATGGGTACTCACTTCGGGGCTCGCGCGGCCCGTCCACGGTGACCTTTATGGCCCGGTGGTAAGTAGCCACTTGGGGGGGGTTCGTGAATACGGTGATTGTCAGAGTGAAACTCTTGCCTGCAAAACACAAAAGATTAACAAGCCCATTAGTTGGCCCGCACAATGTCCCATATTCAGCACTCCAGAGATTAGCATTTTCCTTGTTGGTGGCGAGACTGACTGTAGGCTTTTCGTCAAGCTTACAGTGCAAAAATTATTTTAATACGCTTATTATGGTGTAATAATTAGGCCAAAATATTCCTGTCTGCCTCCATCATGCCTTGCTATTCTCAAGATCTTCTGTTCTGCTCCTCCATGTCAACACAGCAGGCCCACCCTACATAATTCCCGAGCCCCTGACAAAATTATTTCAACGGGGCTGGGCTCTCTACTCCCCCCCCCCAAACCTCCCTAGTTGTCCCCCCGCGATGGCAGGCCTGCAATGCAGAGTCTAGCATTAGCTTTCACTGCTATGCTAGCTTCAGCTAGTGTTCCATTCTACACATTAAAGATGGCAGCAATCATGTGACATTCCCACAAATTAAAAGCAAACAGCTTTCTCCAACATGTGACAGATGCTGTTATTCTGGGAGAAAGAATCTTTCAGCTGAATTATTATTAATATTCCATTCTGTGAATTTTTTTTAAATGAAACAACGTGTCATGTATTTCATTGTTTGCTTCACAGATAAAGGGATTCGTTAAGGAGAGGAAAGCCACATATTCAACAAATAATTATTATACCCTTCCTGGTAACCACACTTTCTCTCCCACTGTAGCTCGTCAGTGCCATGAAAATTTATAGTCCATCACAAAACTGTTTATACTTAACGGATTACTCAGAAAACATTATAATATAAAGATGAATGTCTAAAGCAACAGATGGCTGCCGCAAACAACATATCTATGTAGTGTTTTTTACTCAATAAATATCTTCGTGGGGTCATGACAGGTCCTGGAACTGGGCGGGTGGCAGCACAGATAGATTCACGCAATAAACTGCGGGCAGACAAAGTGAAACCAGACACTCGTATTGGCTGCATCCCTTCTTTGTGTAACTCGTGTTTACATGCGATGACGGAGGTGGAAAAACTAGCGTGCAGTCCTAGGCCATCATGGCGCTATTTTCGGTCATTAGGGTCTTGGTGAAATGCCTAAGCAGCATGAATTTACGGATTATTTACTATAAGCCATATTTGATTAGTCAGAGAAAAGGGCCTGCATAACATTAAAATTTGTTTTAAAAAAATTTATTGGCATATATAGAACTTTTAAATTGCCAAGATAGTTAACTACATACCCTAAACCATTTTAGCGGAATAGCAAAAGCTCTGGTCAATCCTTACATCACATTTACACATCGAATGTTCTAAATGTTTAGCAACAAGAGACTGATAGGATGATAATTCTCTATCAATGAGATTTTTTGTTGCACAGATCTGCACACAATAGGGTGTAGAGTGTCAGGCGCAGCAACAACAGTCATCAGTGAGGCATGTGAGTGGCTAGTTATATCATATCTATACACTTTTATCTCTGAGCCCCACGGCCGGGAGTGATCTGTGGCAGACAGGAAGAGGTGGGCGTAATTCTGGTGACTCAATAACACAGCCGGCAGCACCCACCTATGCCCCATGTGTCAGGACATTGTACTGCAGACAGTCAGAATCTGCTGGTGTTGCTGTGGGTTTCTAATCCTGGTCTTTTCGCTCGAAAATTGAGGCTGATGTTCCTCAAGTTGCTCTCTGGCCAAAGACTTTTTGGTACAGTTTCTCCATAACAGGTACCAAGTCACCCTTCATCTCCTACGTAAGGTCCCCCTGTCCTGACCCCGCATCTCTGTCTGAGCCAGGAGGCTGAGAATACCAGACTGTCTCTCATGAGCAGGAGAGAAATTTCTGTTAACACTTTACTTAAAGCAGTCATCATAATGCATTATAGACACCTTCATAATGCACTATAATGCATTCATAAAGTATTATAAACACAGCTATAACTATTTATATAAAGGCATAGCATATTATAGCCATTTTTATTAAGCATTATGAATGATCTACGAAGCTCTCATCTATAATGCACTATAGATACATTCATAATGTATTACAACTGTCAGTATACGAATTAAGGATGCTTTGTACTGCATTATGAAGGAATTTATAATGCATTATAGGATAAGAGCTTCATAGAGCATTCATAATGCATAATAGACATGGCTATAATGTGTTATGCCTTTTTATAAATATAGGCTTGTTTATAATACTTTATGAATGCATTATAATACCTTATAAAGGTGCCTACAATGCATTACACATGCATGCTTTAAGTAAAGTGTTACTAAACTTCCTCGATGGAATGTGCTGAGTCCACAAAGGGGAAGAGTGCCAGTTATCTTCCAGCTCAGCCAAAACAAACACACTCTGTTACAATGGCATAACCAGTCTGTTTAGACGGTTGACGGATGGCTTGCCTGTGCAGGATGCTGTCGAAATGCATAGCAGGCTACGCCTTTCTGCAGATAAATTCAGTCAAAATAGTTCAAACACTTCTTTCCAAAACACTTGGCGGTGAAAAATTTACTTCTCCAAAGTACCACCTCCAACTTTCTTCAGACTCATAGGAGGATTGGATCAAATGCCTGTGAGCACAAAGATAATCCTGTTTTGCCACTACCTTTGTGCATTTTCATCTATGTTTTCGAAAACGCATCTTTCTGCCATTTAGATTAAATGTACCATTATAAAGGACAAGGATGATATACAGTGGAGAGTGGCTCATCACCGAATACTATTCCCTCACTCTTTCTTCATACAAAATCACACACCTCAAATATGAATCTCCTCAGATCTCATCCATCCATATATTTTTTGTAACTGCTTATCCTATTCAGGGTCGCGGGGGGTCTGGAGCCTATCCCAGAGGCTATGGGCGTAAGGCAGGGAACAACCCAGGACGATGTGCCAATCCATTGTAGGGTGCATTCAGACACCATTCACTCACACAGGCACACCTACGGGCAATTTGGTAACTCCAATTAACCTCAGCATGTTTCTGGATTGTGGTGGGATACCAGAGTACCCAGAGGAAACCCCACCTCAGATTTCATATCTTACTTAAATAAAAATGTAGATATACTTGCATGTTTGGCTTCAGTTGTGAAAAATAACATATTTCTTATTCTATATTGATCACTTGACCGTAGGTTGGGAAAGGAGTTGTGTGTAACCATTAAACTAACTAAATTTAATAACACGCTTATTAGAGTTAGATATCCAACTGACACGTTAAAGATGCTACTTTGACCAAAACAGCAGCATGTAGCCTAACCATTTAGCATACGCACGTATAACCATCCGGAACTGTTCAATAAAAAACAACCAGGTCTAAAATCTGACAGATAAAACCACCAGCTAAAACAAATAAACATTTTAAGAAATCAGTCTGCTTTTTTCTTGTTTCGATATATGCTGGACATGCCCAAGCTGATATCAGAGATATCGTGTAGATATCAGTCCACTGACATGAATAAAGAACCCAGTGAAGGCCAGGCTGAAATATGTAAAGAAGTCAGTGAAAGAGCTGGGCATGATGCACAGTGATCGAGGCAAAGAAACACCCTGGGTGGGATGCCAGTCCATCGCCGTGTACATACATAAACACACCATGGGAGATTTAAACACGCCTAAATTCACCTGACTGCCTGTCTGTGGACTAAGGGAGGTAACTTGTCTGTACTGTGTACTGTCTTACCTTAAATGCTACGGGTAGCATCTTATTGCACCTCCAGTGAGACGGTACTATCTTTACACTATATATTTGTATCTGTGCATCTCTTGTGTATCTGTACATCTCTTTATGTATTTGCTGCTATACGTCAAAGAATTTTTACCCTGGGACCAATAAAGTATATCTCAACTTAACTGGAGTATCTGGAGAAAACCCATGCAATTCAGAGAAAACATGCAAATGCCACACACACTGAGCTGTGGGGGGCGCGGGATCAAACCCCCCGATGATCGAGGTATAGGGCAACAGTGTTACCCAAGGAGCCACCGTCTCCTACTCTATAATTAAATGGAATTACAATGTTATTTGCAAGTGTAATGATACTGGGTAACACTTTACATTAACTGCCCCTTGATAATGCATTCATTATGCACTCATATAACATTCACTGCACCTTCATAATGCATTCATTGAACATTCATAAGCAGCATGTAAGTATACCTTAACATCCTAACATACTGTAACAGCTTTAATATACTTTAATAACAAACTTTATACGATTATACAGTTTTGGTGTTTGTTATTATCTTATAGTTATATGATGTTTATTAATGTATATTATAGCTGTTAAGGTGTGCTAGGATGTTAAGGCATACTTACATGCTGCTTATGATTGTTCTATTAATGCGTTATGAAGGTGCAGTTAATGAAAAGTGTCACCTAAATTAGCCTGTGAGAATGTATGAATAAACCATTCATCCATTTTTAGAATGCTCATCCAGTACACACACACACACACACACACACACACACACACACACACACTATGGACATACGACAGAGGTAGCATTTTAACCTCTGACCCAGAATGTATGAAGTAACCACTCTCCACAACCATAGCCCTAAACAAATAAACCTCGACTAATCATACATATAATTTTACATATTCAAGGGCCCCTGTAAAGTGCCGGACCCCCTGAATCGGCCAGGGTATCCATGCCCCTACTGCACCCCTGCCTCAACCAAACAATAACAACAATAACAGAATCTAAAATAGATTATCAAGGAAACCGGACTGTTTATTTGTGTGGTTGTCAGGACACTGTGCATGAAAAAAGGGTTGTGCAACGAGTAATGAAACAGGCTCCTAAAGCATCATTGACAGCCTTTGACAATGACCGACGGACCACAGCCTTCCCATGTATGCAAATTCATCAAAATGATACCATGACTGCTCTGCAACCGCAATCGGTTGCCCGGGAGTGTAACTGATGGAGGCTGGAATTCACCCCACAGGAGGTGAGCAGACTACACCAAAGCGTCTCCTGCTTAATGACTCTGCGTGAACGGGAATGCCGTCTCCGCATTGCACAACGTGAGACCGCGCAGTGGGAATGGCAGCCGGACTGGGAGACGTGTCTGGGCCCGGCTCCCACTGCGATCCCCGGACGCCACTCCCCTGGCAATAGGCTGCTCAGGTTCATAATCCCTCTTACAAACCGCACCCTCGCTGCCAAGCCAGTGGGCAGAGTCGT
Source organism: Mormyrops attenuatus (assembly GCA_026777985.1). NCBI lineage: Eukaryota > Metazoa > Chordata > Actinopteri > Osteoglossiformes > Mormyridae > Mormyrops > Mormyrops attenuatus. Next base: position 15,002,569 of record JAODKC010000043.1, read on the forward strand.
GCTCGTACAGAAAGGGTCGTCCATGTTGCTTGCAGACGGGGTCATGCAAACCCTCACCTCATATGTGTCCTAGTGCCACTGACACGCCTGCGATACACGTGGGCAAAGCACACGACACGTTCGAGATGGTAGTGGATTACACAAACACGCGTGAGCGTTCACACGTACATGTTGTGCAAGGGATACGTTTTATTCTCGCCCAGCGTGTGTGTGCATGTGTGCTGAGGAGACAGCCAGAAAGGTGTGCACACCCTTCATTGTGGAGGCCAGCAGAGGAGAGACACTTTCATTTATGCCTGTGCTCATCAAAGGCGTATTTACTTTGCAGCTTCCAGCCTGCGAGAGGCGCTGTTCTTTCAGCCCAACGTTTACAATCCATTTAATTTCCCCCCACGACCTAAATGTAAGCAAAGTAGGCTGTATGACCCTAATTGTAACATTACAGGCAGGTAATATTTAGAATGGCCTGAAGCTCAATTCGGGTTTGTAATATATACGTTAATAGCATGGCATGAACTACTAAGCTTGTTAACCTATTTTAAATAGTCAGACCCTTTGAAAACGAGCCCCATTCTGAAATATTCTGACATGCAATTTACAGATGACATAAAATGTTTAATGTTTAAAATATTTGTTTCAATTATATCACATATGTCCAATGAAAGTGCAGATATTACATGTCATAAAAAGCCCTGAGAAGACCCTTGTTCTAATCCCCCAGTGAGGGATACGTCTTTCCTTATGTATCACACTGTGGGTACATAAGAACGAAGTTTACTTGTCCCGTTAGCTTAAGTGTATCACCCACGAGCGTAACCCATGAATCCAGAGACTAAAGTAACACGACAAGGGTTGAGTTTGGCTTTACTCAAGCTGCGATGCCGATACGACGAAGGCGGGCAAAATTATGTCATACAAGGATGAGAAGCAGACACCTTCACGGCAACGGCGAGCAGTGGGATTTATGGAAATAACCGGAAAAGAAAGGGATCTGGACAACTCCTGCCCACAAGTCACGGAGCGGCAGTGACGAACAAGCGCGGTTAGGCCTATCTGTCAACTTGACGATGGTGTACAACAGATCATTCTGAGGAGCGTCTGGATCTACTTCCCCCGACGCCACATCCCTGAACATCCCCCAGACGCCACATCCCTGAACATCCCCTCAGACCACATACAATGTGCCGCTCACATGAGTTTGCCAGCTAATTTGAGCAGCTTGTAATATCAAGGCTAATAAAAAAAAGTATGCTGTCGATTTTCTTCATGATGAAAATCAGACTGGGATAATCCATAACATTTGTAGAATGATCCAGAGGTGGTCTTATTTTTTACTGTAGTCCAGGGAGACGGCAGGGCTGTGTTCTCATCCCTTCTCATGCACAAAGTCACATACTGTTTTGTTTTCAAAAGACCACTATGGAAAGAGTAGTGGGTTTGTAACACTCCCTGTCTAATTAACTGTAAAAGATTTTGGCTGTTTTTGCTGAGGATCTAGATGTATGTTTTTTTTTTTTATTATTTGTCATAAAGTCAGAAGTTCCAGGGAAAGTGCAAAATCTGTCGTGCTTCATAGAGACAGGGATCTGCCTGACACAAATAAACTCATACACAGCTGAAATACAGATTTATGTCCAGTGAGACACTGTAAATGACAGCACATATTTTAAAAATAAAATTCCAAAAGTGATTTAATGTTGTGTAAATGACTGGCTGTGTCACATTCATCTATGATATCAGACTATAGAGCATTTAATTTCCCTGAAATGTGCTCACTTTGAAACAAAACAGAGACGTTTCATCCGACTTTACGGGATATTCACTCTGAACAGAAACACTGTCAGAAACTAGGCTATAATGTTTTATTGGTTCTCAGTCTTATGTGTCAAAGAAGACATTATGACAGGCCTACTACAACCTTAAAATTAGATTCCAGTTTCACAGCCTTGTATCATCCATAGCTGATGGCGTTCATGGGCAAAAGACTCTTTTAATTTAAAGCATTCTGCTGTCTGATTAGTCAGGAGAGAATAACTTTAAAAACCCATATACAGTGAATGTTTATGACTGAAACATTTTAAATAATTACAATTAATACGTGTACAGTCTGTCAGAGCCAAGTGAATTCATGACTAAACCACAGGTTAAGATTATTATTTTTAAAAAATGTCTGACCAATTAATTGGGTAAAATTGGCAAACGGCTAAATGATTCCCCGAAGGGGCGGCCACGGTTTCTCGGTTATGTAAGTGAGATTCGCTCCAGACTCCCCCTCTCCCGGCGCGACGCACAAATAGAGGCCCTGTTTGTTTTTCCGATCAGCCTGACGTGATTTGCACATAGATCGCAACATGAGGGAACTCGCGCTGGCGCCATGTGACCTGTCTATTACGATGTCATAATTCACCCTATCACTCCTGGGCATGGATGATTCAAATAATTATTATATTTTCTCAAAAGTCATAGTCGCGCCAACTTCCTAAATACTGTCATCTGATTCAAGTGCAGTACATAATTTATATATTTGTGTATGAGAATGAGGGAAGAAAAATCCGACAATTTCAATTATCATATTCACTTTCAGTCTATCTATTCTTATGTTGTTGTTTTTTGGAATAACGAAGATTTCTCAATTTCGACATGTGAAACACAGTCTGACTAAAAACGAAATGATTGTAATGATTGTAATTGAGTATTTAATGTGTTCACTCACCTCTTCCGCTCCTGCCCACAAACCTCAGGTCATTAAATCGAGCCACCTGATTCTTCATGACCCCAGAAGCGTTACGAAGCTCAGCCGAGTAGTTCTCGTCGTTTCCTGCCATCACTGTTACAACTGTCCCGTCGGGGACCTCCCCAAGGGCCACCACCTACAAAAAGAAAGGACCGTTAATGCGCTGAAAAAAGTCCCCGAACGCAAACGAGACCAAACCGAGCCTGCGAGGAAAATGCAACTTTAAAAAAAAAATTAAAGCATGGACTGATTAGTCATGAGACAAGAACTTTTAAAACCCATATTTGGTTGACTGTTTATGACACAGAAACACGAGGAAAATGCGAAGAACCGCAGCGATTATCTTCGGTGGGCTGCGCGACCGAGCGCGTCCCTAAGTGCGTGTGCGTGTTCACTGTAAATAAGTCCAGATATATAAATAAAACGTGAAATATCACATTTCCCTTTTCCGAAGAAGTCTTAAAAATACCTTATGGCATTATGTGAATTTCTACCAAAACATACATCGACAAATAAACGAGAAAAAAATATAGTCTAGAAAGAAGCAAAGCTAAATAATAACCAGGAAAGGTCAATTACATGTGCATCATACGAAAACTGATAATATGCGCCTACACTTAAAAGATTCACAGGACTCAAAAGTCATAAAATAAATGGATGAAAGCGATCTAATTCTTTGGTAATGAACAATAATGTGGTGAAGGTGGTGTGTTTCGGCGTGTATAAAGTTAGTTTCACCTCGCCATACCTTAGATATTGTAAGTGAATATTTCATTTGAATATAGGCTAGTAAAATATTCTTCGTGTTTATAGTACAGATTTTACTTCTAGTTCCCATAAGACTGCAAAAAGGTATAACGTTTTGCACTTTATAGGCTAGTGTGTAAATATTTGTTTCTATACCTATATTTAAAGTACTAACATTGGCGACATATGCTCAGATGTATATGTATAAACACAAGAAAATGAGCAGAAGGCAGGATTGTCGTGTTTTTATGTGTTTAAACAACATATCAAGTTATTCTATGCGTGTTTAAACAGCAGGTCTTTCACGGTTTCAGGTGTTATAACACGCCAGGTAAACGGCAACTTTAGATTAATAATCTAAACGAGACATATGTGCCCGTACTTGCATTAAAGGTAATCATTTATCATCTTGAAAACACGGCAATCAACAATTAATGTGACAAGACCACAGCAACTTGAACACACACGCAAACCAGTCTGAGTATTTAAGTGGCAAGTAATTACACCAAAATGCTCCCAGCAATATAAAGAACCAACACCAGAAAAAAATGAATATGCCAGTTTATTGTAAGGAATTCAGCTTACGCGTTATTAGAAATAATTGTTTCAATGCTTCATAGTTACTCTACGAAGACAGACAGAGTCCCATAATAACCAGTCTTAATAAAATTCATGCCGATTAATAAAACATTAATGTTAAACGTCTTACCTTAAATGCTACGGGTAGCGTCTTATTGCACCTCCAGTGAGACGGTAGTACCGAGCAGAGGAAATTGGGGCTGTCAGTGCGGACGAGCTCGGCGGGGTGGTCGGCGATGATTTCCACCATGGTGCGGTTCTCGTGTGGCCGGAGTCGAGGGACCGCCGCGTCCTGTTGGCCCGCCGCCGCGCTCACATCGCTCATCTTCCCGGGGACCGGTTGCAGGCTGCTTGACGGGGGACTGAACCTCCGACTGGTGCTGGGATCTATGGGAATGCGCATCACAACACTGTGTTAGCACAGGTAAGGCCAATATCAAAGTAAAAAAAAAAAGAGGAAAAAACTTCTTTCTCCGACAGCAAAAAGGCTGCAGTCCCGTCGAAGCGGAGCGAAAAGAAATCCGACAGAGAGAGAAACAAAAACTGGAGAGTCTGTCCCAGGCAATGCAGATCAAAATTTCAAAAGTCAAGAAAATGTGCTTCAGCAGCTTCGGAAGTAATGATGGAGGCGAAATGAAATGTAAAACATGTAAAATCTTCTGGACTGGTCTCTGTCGCGTTCTGCAGCTTTTGCATATCTCTTCCTTTCCGCGGAGGAGCTGCAGTCGGTCTGACCGAAATTATTATTTAATGTATGTAGAGCCACCCTGGCAGTCGCTTACCAGATGAAATGCGTATATCTTTAAGTACAGTTGTAATCCCATACACCATATGCGTGCATTAAAAGTCCGTAAAAATAGAAAGGATACAGTAAGTACATGAAAACTAATCACGTGTCATTCTTTTTGAAAGTACTTCATTAAAAATTTAATACAGTTTGTAATTTCGACAATGGCGGTTTGTTTCTGTTTTTTTTTCTTTCGAAACGCGCTTAGATAGTCACATATCAGCCGCCGTGCAGTCTTATTAAATTGCTCCTATACAAATACTGCCGCGTTTTGTATAGGGTTAAAAAATGTTTCGAAAAGTCGCGGGTGGTAAGTTGAATGAGCCGGAATAAAGCCGCAGTTTTCTGTGTCCTAAATGTGGTTTGTCTATGGAGACTGATTTTCTGTGCTCTGGGTTTTGCGGTTTATATCGAGCGCAAGGCATCCATTATGCTGATGAGATTCAAACACGTGGTGTCTGAAGCCAATTATCACCGTGCATTAAAATATATCAATCAATACTGACCTCGGAAGCGCACTAAACCGGGACTGTTACCGAAAGCCTCAACAGAACCAATTTATGCAATAAACCCCTTTCCCCTCCTTTCTGTCTAGAACATTTCCTTGAATGAATGAAAGGGAACCTCCATTAGATATAAAGGGCAGCATGCTAGTCCGTTTTACTGGAAAATTAGGAGAATCTTCATGAAGTCATTTTACATACCAGAATGTTAAAAAAAATAACGGCACTCTTTGGTCCATGAACTTCTGACGGGGTCCCGTACAGAGACACTATCATCCGAGTAGGTCTCAGGCCGGTGCCTTCACCGCGGGGTAACCCACATGCCCTCGCTGGGTATTCCTTATCCTTGTTTGTCTCTTAGGGAGTGACATAATGTGTAGCACTATGAGAGGAGGGTGAAAAAAAACATTGCAGACTGCAGCCAATGAACTTCCCTGTTATTATGCTGTTTGTGCTGGAGAAACGTTTCAAACGGAACTTGAATCGATACCATCTGAGGAGAATAATAGTGGAAAATGGTCCCCCCCCCCCTAATTTGCCTGCCTCTAAATACATATACTAGAAATGAAATTCAAAATTTCTTGGGAATGGGGGCGGAGGTGCCTGAGTGAGGAACGATGCGTGACTCATTTCCCTTGTCTGACCCTGCATATGAAAACAAAGACCAAATAGCTTTTAACTTTTATTTCGGCCTCATGGCTGTTGTCCTTTTTGCTTTGGGACGGCTGGCTTTCTCTGGGGAAAGACAGCAAGGCCCTCTCCTGGAAATTTGGCTTGAAACCTCTGGGTCATATGAGCAGAGCCTTACCCACGGAGACTCCTGTATATTTATGGGCCTGCGTTAACACTGACTGAAAAGGGGGCAGCAACGGAAAACACAAGCACCGAAAGATAACAGTTCAAATCAGCCAGGAAAAAAAGAGATGCCTATTACAGTAACCAACATGCAGATTTTTCTATTATATATTACACTATGAAAAGCCATTTCCATTAGATCCAGGTAGTGCAAACATATGTTTCTGCTGTTGATTCAAATTAAAGAAGTATCCCGTGACTAATGAGGAAAATTATTTTCTGCTTGATTTACTACACTGGCCAAGAAATTCGTAAACAATTAAATTAAAATTTTCAAAATGCTGTCCCTTTTGTGTTTTTCACTGTTGTGCGTTTACCCTTACGCCTTACCGTAATGAAACAGAGCCAACGTGGACCAGCTATTTCTAATGGCTCTACAAATTACCTGAGTGTGTTGCAGCAAACTCCCACCATTATCATACGCTAAAGAGCTTAGTTAGGAACTATAGGAGTTCAGGCCAAAAAAGCAGCATGACGTTTGTATGCTAACAAATTTGTCGACATAATAATGAAATAATATTTATAAGGCAGGCAGCTTTATTTTTAATGTTTTTATAGCAGTTACTGTCACGTTACACCAAAAACATCTGTAAGCAGCTGCAGATGCATGAGTTTTAGAATTTGATTGATTTTATGTCGCTATGTCACTCTCCATGTATTAAATGCATTAACTAGAAAATATATCCGCTATAGGGATCAACTGAGCCACTCCTATACTAATAATGTGCACGGTGCATCTGGAGCTCCATGGATGCGTCGGACATTTAAGACATGATCATCTGACTTAGAACATTAGATACATGCATATGATGATTTGATACGTTTCAAACATTTACCATATACATAGTAGCTAAGATGTCTTTTCGGGGACTACATACCATCGTCCCCCCCCAATAATTTGACAAGTCAGTCTTATTTAAGCCCCCATACTTCTATTTATTGAAAGCCATGAAAATTACAACTGAATGACCAGCTTTAATATGCACAAAACCATAAAATAAAATATTTATTGTTATTGATGAAATAAACTGCTGAAAATGCACGGCGCCCCCTAGATTTCAGATGAATTAATTTAATAGGAAGAGCAACATACTTATTTAAAGTTAAGTATTTTCTTAAAGATACACGTTATATATTATTGGAATATGTTTTTAAAAAATATTTTATGTTTGTTTTATGCATAGATTTTTGCAGATTTTAATTCATGTTCATACTTAATGATTTAATAATACATATAATTACAGTATTCAGTAGATATTACATAATTTCTGGTATTACTTTGCTGTAATATGCAGTGGGATGGCAAACAGACCCATGTGACACTGAGTTTGGAAATAAGCACGAGGACTTTATTTTGCTATGAAAATGAAGATGGGTTTAACAAAAGTGGCAGCATGGAAGTAAAATCAAAAATGGCTGTTTCAGCTTAGACACAAGGAGAAACACGCAAGAAGGCAAAGCGGACTTGAGGATTGGTGGAAGCTTGGTACCAGCATCTGGGGGTGGTTTCTGGAGATCAGAGGAAATCAGATCTTGTGCAGTGATTGATAGCCAGAATTTTACACCTCTTTCAGTTGTCAATTCTAAAAACAATAAGATCCACACTTTGTGAATATCTGCTCCCCAACACAAATTTAAGTTTAATATGTATGTGAACTGAATGGTAATGCTAGCTTGCAAAAAAATCATGTGTGTTGTACCATATCAAAAGGGAACATTAAACTCGTAAGTAATAAATACTGATTTTTTCACTATGCTTGTATCATGGTGTGCGAGACAAAGGACTCGAAGGCCAGTGCTTGCTGAACAAAAGGGGTTTATTGAATTAAACGGGAGCAGGGAAACAAACAAGACCGCGAGGGGTCTAAACGAGAATGCGAGTACAGAGAAGGACACAGGCAGACAGGAGGAGAAACGTCAATGACTGGACGGGGCTGACGAGACAAACAGGTACTTAAATACAAAGATTAACCAAGGTGACAAGCGCCAGGTGTGGCTCATCAGGGCCACGTTAGGGAGCAGACAAGAGGGTCAGGCAGACATGATGGACAGGATGTAACAGGTTGTTTGTTAAAATATCTGGTAACGTGACAAATTAGTGAAAAGGTTTGTACCTTCTAGAAAAATACAAAGTGTATGGGATCTGAACATTTTTATATAGTTGTAACTTGATATGTAACTATTGACGTTGCATGATTGAAAATGTACTCATAGAAAGCAATATTAAATAGTGATTCATAAATACTAGTGCTATGTTACTTTAACATTTATGTCAATTAAAACAAGGGTCACTATGATCAAAACTAGGGTGAAATCAAAGTGCAAAATCAGAATTTAACCAGTCAGGATATAAAAACAAAACTGAGAAACACACAGCATCATATGCATGAATCTCAGACATCAACACGGCCTACTTATTCCGAGATGTTGAAGTGTCTCTTAAATACAAAAGCTGAGTTATTTTCTTTAATATTCACTAATGTGTGCCTGCATTGACTTGTAACTCATTACCACTTCAAACCATGACATCATAATAGAGTTAAATTGGAAATTACATTATATGTGAATCTACCCATAGGAATAGAAGCCGTCTCCAATGCATGACCCTTGCAGTAATAACTGCAGAATTTGCTGGGAAAGCTTGTAGAACATACCAGAAGTCACAAAGGAACCCCAAAAAAAATTTCCTGCCTCTTTTGGTTGTTGTCTTCTCTTGACTTGAAACATATTTTCATTTAGACTATTACGATAAGACTTTCAAAAGTCCTTTGAAACAGATGGCACTATTAGTCGATTCAGCATATTTTCAGAAATGGAAACGGCTGTAAATAAAGGCTTGTGGTGCGATATCCCAGCAAGGCGCCATTTTAGAAGTCAAACGGCCATCCACCAGTGATGATGTGCATTTTTGCATCTGGCAATGTCTCCTATGAAAACTGAACAGTAGATATAGTTTGTGGATAGTGCAACTATATAATGTAACTGCATTTCAGTAAAAATAGTTCCTTTTTTCATTTTATGTGAGCAGAGAAAGAAAATAGATGTGGCAAAGGGCACATTTTGCAACTGAATTTTGTATATCTTGTTACATAGAAGTCGTATAAATTTATTGTCACCACAGAATAGAGTTGAATAAAGGTTAAAGATGATTTGTTAGACTTGGTTAGGATTGGTAAGTGATACAGTTCCACATTTTGGATTTTGGCTGGCCTTTGTTGACAAGTGGGTTGAAGCTGGTCTATTTCTATGCCTCTGTTCTGTCCTCTTCTTTAAGGGGGGACTTTGCGTGACTTCGCTCATGCAGAGAGGATGGTGGGGGAACAAGGTGCCTAAGCAGAGTGCAGAGAAAGCCAGGGCGCGTGGGAGCAAAATAAAAGCAGTAAAAAGCAATCCCTCACGTTGCTTAAAAACGATGAAAGTTACATGTCCACTTTTTGCTGCTGAAATACTAGATATTTTTCAGATTTTTTCGAAAATGGGGATCAATAGTCTAAGCAAATCCATATTGAAACACTATAGTTCAATTTAAATGGATAAATCTTGTGATGCCCAATACGACTGTTTACACTTCTGTTCTTCGGACACAAGTTTTGAATACTTTATAGCTATGTCTTTATAAAACACATGTATAAAGCTGAACAAACAAAAGACAAATAGAACATGTTATTAATTTATGAAAAAAATAGCTTGACTATTTTGACAAAGAGAATGACGTCGCTTTATGTTCATTTCGCATTTTATTGTCAGCTATCCATTTTATTGTGTCCATCCGTCCATCCATCCATCCGTCCATCATCCATCTTTTACAAGGCACCTTATGACTGCTTTTTTCCCACTTTATCACCCGATTGCAAATCAATCTGCTTCATTATGAATCACAGACACTTCTCACACTGTACAAGACCACGCGTCAGCTAAATCCGCAAAGTACTATATCGAATGTTCAAAAAAGCAGAGTAGGACCCGAGGTGTAAGTCTGCTGTGTAAAACGTCACCAGGGACTGCACAGTTTCACATAATTCCCCTTGAAGTTAGAAGTATGGAAGTATCTATACATTGCAGCAGATCTGACTGCCCATTTGTCCTGATGATTATCCTCCTGCACTTTACCCAAAATAAAACACAAGTGTTATCAGGCTCCTCTGTTTGTTCAAATCTGTGTTTCTTTTTTCATTTCTCTAGTCGTAGTGAACGGATTCTAAGCTATTCAAGTTTTTACAACACATAAAGACATGCGATAAACAACAGCAGCATGATTTTTGGGTTTCTGAAGCTAAATGCCTATACATTATATTATTATTACGCATACGCTGTGAAGGACTGAAGCGCATGAGAGCAGCAGGATCACCGTTACCATTTTTTCTGAAGACAACGCAGCGCATGCTTACAAGTCACATGTGCGGTTTAGCTGTAATTTTTTTCGACCTGTCAAGTGTCTATTGTTGCAAAATCCCCAAGGAAAAGCCAGAGCGATGATAGTATAATAGGCCTAATGAGGGCTTTGTAAAGGATTTTCTGGTATTAAGGTAGACTGTCTCACGCCTGGGGTTTCCCTTAACTGCCTTCCTCCAGCCCACATGCTGATTGCTATTAATTAATGACGTTGAGCTGGTCCTCATTACAATGATCAACCTTCAACCGGATATAGAGTCAGCTTGTCTGAACTGATAGGGAGGCAAAGCCATCCTTTGTGAATATGCTGTCTTCTAAGGCCTGCAAAGAACATCGCTTTGTAACTTTCAGCTTAATTTTTGCTGTATTGTTTTAGTTCACTGGCAATATTCAATTTGTTATCTCTCTTGTTGTTCTTAAAGGAGACTTCTTCCAATTTTACATATTTGACGTTCATAAATGCCTCTTTGTTTGGCTGCCTGAGACTGAGGATGTTTTACTGCATGCCTGTGATGTTCCACAGCTCTCAGACAGACACAGAATGCATCTTCACGGTCTGCGAGTTTTTTCCGCTGTACAGAAAAACGTTTTTTTTTCCTTGTTAAAAAAAGCAAAAACAAAGTATGCAGTCTCCTTCGAGAGCTGCGCTGTAATAACTGTTAATTCAGTAACAGGCAGGCCGTGCTTCAGACATATGGTTCTGCTTCTTATATGAATCGATACATCAGGAATCAGTTAATTCCTGAAGTGGCCCCGTAATTGCCATCATTGGGGGGGGGGGGGCTCGTCTTTCAGGTCCCGTTCACATGAAAGCCGCGCTTCCTGTGCGGGACAGATGGGTGACAGGAGCCGGAGCTGGCGCCACCACCGAGGGAAGGGAAGGATCCGGAACAGCAGCTGGGACTGGGGGCTTTAGTGTTAGAACAGTGTCTCCATTTGTCCTCTGTGCGTGTTTGATAAATGGCACAACTGAGCATGACATTCACTGGTGGGGCTGCATGATGCTTTAAAAATAAGCTTTAATAACATCAAACCTTTAATCAAAAGATTACATGAGAATCACTTGTTCATACCTTGGTACAGAGGTGTGTCCAGGCTTGATTTGCTGAGTGAATGATTTATGGTGTAGAAATCCAAATAACGATTTTATTACATTACAGGCAGGTTCTAATTACCCCATTCTGGTAGGTGTGTGTTCATCTCATTAAGCAGATACTTAGCCATTTGTAAATGATTCACACTGTGGTCATTCTCATTTCCAAATATTACGAATTAATCTGATGACATCTACATCTAGGTATATACTCCCTTCCATCTTAAATAATGTTAACTCGTTTTATTTTGGCCTAGTGTCTGTGATTTGACGGCACGGTGACATGACAAGGCTGTGAACGCATTGGTGACTTGACGTTTGACGTACTGATTGCTTGTATCGTATATTCAGACACATCCTGTTACTGCCACATAGGTCAGTTTAGACAGCAGCAATACCACAGTACTTTCCAGTTATTGACAGCAATCATTTTAAAAAATATATTTTACTTCTTTCATGACAAATAACACAATCTGGACTTAATGTTTATAATTCAGGAAAATGTACTTTAAGCATAAATTTTAGCAGCAGTATTGCGGACAAATGTTCAGTTACTTCAAATAATCTGCTTCATATTTCATCAAAGGTAAAATACATCATTTAAGTCTGAGAGAAATTATGTAACAGGCCAGTGTCATGTGTCAGATCTTGATGCTCATATTTACTTTCAGTTTGTTGGAATGAAAGCGGCATCGGCTTAAGAGTCTGGCTCAATCTCTACCTCGCAGTCCCCTGTTTTGCAAGACACTTAATTATAGCTTTATGTGAGAAACGTTTCAATGGCGTCGAAGAGCCTTCCAGTTTTAAATATTTGTTTCCACCCTTGGCAGGCTCCGCGCAGTGCGGGGCGGTGATACTGAGAAGCCACTCACCCCGAGGGCTCTGTTGGTTCTGGACTGCAGACCAACCCGAGATTTGATCCGGACTTATGATTCCCATTTTTTTCTTGATTATTATTTTTGGTGACATTGGTGTGGACAGTTATGGTGCCTTTTTAACCTGTTTTTACCAAGGTGTGCAGTAAGTGGAAAGACCAGCACCCCCTAGAGGTAATGGTGGGTCACAACAGCGGCGACTGTCACTAAGGATGCGGTGCCAGTCGATATTTTCTTAATCATTTTTCAGGATGTGTTCTCGATGATGTCTCTTTCCAGAATAATGAGCCCGGCTGGAAAAACGGTGGTGGTGGTGGGGGGGGGGGTGTTAGAGATCGCTCACTGCTGCTCATTCGTCCGCTGCCGCCTTCCGCCCCCCTGCCTTCGTGGAGGTCCCTAATTGAGATCACTTGTACTTATAAATAGCAGGAAGTCCTGTGGCTTTTGGGAGAGTTAAAATAGAACTGTATTATATGAGGCTAAAATTAAAAAAGGTTGCCGTTCTTCCCTGATGTCGGAACAAAACGTGTGCGGCTATAGATCCCCCCCCACCCCTGGGTAGTAGACCACCTGCCGTCACAGGGAACGCCTGAGCCTCCTCCCCTCCCCCCCCCAGTCTTTGAAGAAGGAGGATGGTGCCATTACAGGCCCAATGCTGGTCTGGAAACGGGTCTCAGAGTTTCCAGAGTGCGTCTGTGTGTCTCCTGAAGACAATCAGACGTGACTCACCCCTTGGATGTCTGGAAGACGACCTTAAAAACGTCCCCAACCGCTAGCGCCTCAATCCCGCGCCTTGGCAGCCATTACGCAGCAGGTAACGCCGCCGCCACCGTGTAGGTGATGGGGCCGACGGGGATAATACCGCGGTTAGGAGGCTAAGTCCCACGTCTGACTGTCATAGACAATGGGATTAAAGAAGACGACACGTGTGAGGTTTAAACAGTCCAGCTTAAGGTCTTGCATCACTAAAGGGCGCTGTCACGTCTACCAGTGAGGACGGGATCCGGTGTAACTGCTGACGTGTTGGAGCAGCTAACCTGAGACGAACCGGCGTTACAGAGGCGGCGGGTCAGGGAAGTTTAAGGCATAAGGCTCTCAAAATGATTTACGGCGCGGCTGCAGTCAGTGGCCATTTAATATACTGTTTAATATTTTCAGTTGAGCAAAGAAAAGAATGTGTCTTTTGAAGCTATCTTAGTATTTAATCTTTAAATATGCCCTGCAAAGTACTTATCTTGGAATGAGGAGCTGTGCTCTCCATACTTAAGTTGCTTAAATAATAAAGACGCTCAGCAAAAAGACACCGTTCTTCCATGTATTTTAATGCAGTTGACCTGACTGCTCAGCATAATCGCTCAATACGACCTGACCGACTGAAAGATTCATAATGCACCTATATAAGGAAGAGTAGCAGACTTAGAGATGTCGGTCCATACATTTTGTATCATATATAGATATAGGACAACTAGAGGTATTATGCATATTTATATTGAAATGATGCTTTACTTGATAATTATGATGCATCTTTTATCTGAAGTAGCTACTCTATTTGTTATTGATTTATACTTCAGTGGTAACTTAGTTACTAAGTTTCTGTGCCCCGTCAAGTAAAGTGTTACCCAGTGATTTATCCAGCACCCCTGTAGCTCAACAATGGCATTAGTCTGCCAATCCAGGGATTCAAACCGGTATTCAAACCAGACCTTCCGATAACAGGAATAGAGTCCAAACCCACTGAGCCATGCACTGCCCCAAAAAACATAGATTTTATAGATATAGATATAGATATGGAGTACAGAGAGGCTTCATTGAGAATTGCATGAAGGGAAAGTTCATGCATTGCGGTGTTAAATTAAAAAAAAAACAGACACGATTGGATGGTGCTTGGTCACATGACACAGTCATCCACGTTCTATACTGTCCCAGAATATTTGTTCAGGCTTTCAGGATTTGGACAGAATGGAAAAGGCAACTAAAATCTTGGAAGGTGTGCAAAATAAAAATGGACTTCTCTAATGTATGCAGCCCAGAATAGTTAACATAATAAGAGAAGTAAGAGAAAGTGAATTACTTAGTGGAAAAAGGGTTATGAAAGCGTATAACCCTGGACGTACTCCTCAACTCCTGATATCAGTAGAACTAATTCCAGTTTACTGTGGGTAGTCTCCAAACCATAGAATAATAGTTATTTTATTATAAGGATAACAAAGAACAGGTCTGCAGGATAACCTTGTCATATTTTCGATTTTATTGTATTCTTGCTAATCCTATTACTTTTACAGGATTCATGCCAAGAGTTGCTCTAAAATCTTTGTCCGTGTGGTTTCGAATTTATCGTTTCTCATTTTAGTCATTTTCATTCACAATATAAAGCCTGGCGATGCTATACATCAGCACCAATTCAATTAGAATCCATGAGAACTAATAGAATTCACATAGAATTCTACACATAGAATTCACATAGAATTCTACACATAGAATTCTACACATAGAATTCTACACATAGAATTCACATAGAATTCTATTAGAATTTTTGTATGATCAGTGCTTTCTATTCTTTAGGGTGTCGCGCATAGAAAATGGGTTTTGGGCAGCAGGGGCAGGAGTGGTTGACCACGTTCACAGCTCGTAACTTAGAACGAACTCATAACTCAAAGATTGTTTGCTTCGGTACTTGTTCCCTTAACCAGGGTGCTTAACCTGTGAAACAGTAAAATTTACAGCTGTACAAATGCATGTGAGGTGAGTTCAGGTCAAAATAGCCCATTAAGAGAGCAAATGAAAAGGCAGGTACGATGTGTGCTGCTTTGCACATAGCAGGGCACCTACTGTCTAGACCAGGGGTGTCGAACTCCAGTCCTGGGGGGGCAGAGTCCTGTGTAGCTTAGTTCTTTCCCTGCTCCACAACAAATGATTCAGCTCAAGAGTTGTGTGGTAATTAGCACAAGAAGTCAAATCAGGTGTGTCAATTATTCATTTTCTACACAATTTCATTAGCAAAATTATGTCTATGACGACTTTAGACTACCAGTCCCATAGAACTACCAATATTATTTCATAATAACCAATGTCCCAACAAAATCATACCATACTCTGCCCCAAGGACACTGGAGGGCCACGGATGCCCTGGCAGGATTCAGGGGGCCCAGAAACTGACAGTGGCTCTTGAATACAGAAAATTATATCTGAAATTGGGCAGGTGGTAGTTTGTCAAGGGGCCCAGAATTTCTGCCTATGCCCCTGTGTCCCCCCCCCAAGCTAATACAGTGCTCCTGAGTTAGCTTGTAGGACTAAATATGATAAAATGTTATTCCTTCTGCTAGTATGTTACCAAAATTGGTTGCTAGGGAAAATAGTAGCTTACTTTTTTCAGTGTCACTAAAGTCCTAAAGTAACCCTAAATTAACTTAATTAGCCATTATTTTTGTCTGTTAATATCTAGCCTCTCATGCCTGATAGAATCATCTGGTAAAACTGAATCTTCCCTCTGACTGTATAAAAAATGTCTGGAAAAATGACAAATTACAAATTACATTATTAGCAACTATCACAACTATAAACTATAGAATAAAAAACTGGACGGATGTACATGTACCATCAAATTGTCAGCTCAAACCTGGAAAAAGCGTCTTTTAGATTGAATTAATGTCTTGAGTGCCATATTTTCCAATTATTCAAAAAAACATTCAGAAAACAATTAAACAGGAGCATGTAGCTAAACCACTTGTGTTTGGGCCTCCGCAGTCGGATGGCTCTGGGATTTTTGTAAGCTTTCCAGAACAGGCTTCCGCTCGGCGCTAACTTTGACAAAGTGCACAAGATTGCAAACAAATAAGAAAATAAACGTTTTTAATTAAATGGGCTTAACCTGCCGTGCGTTTGAAGCAGCCGAAGCCACAGGACTCTCTGAGGGCAAGCAGAGACGTAAATTTGCATAACATTCAGACACATGGAGATTACAAAGCCAGGGCAGTTTGCAGCAATTATGTACATTTAAGACTTGTTGAGGAGTCGTATAATAATCCTTTGCCCCTCTGGGTGATTCCTTTGTTCAAGCTCCTGTCTTCATGTTGACTACTTCAATAAATCTGTTTTTTTTTTCTATTTTCAAAAGATCCTTAATTGTTTTTTTTTTCTTTTTCAGAGAGTTAAGTTGAGACACGTCACGCTGGAAACAAACAGAAATAATGAGCTGGCTCACAGCATCTGGTTAACCAAACTATAATTTCTTCCCCGAGAAGGACTCCTGTATTGAGCATTTGTTTACCAGAAAGTCACGCCGCATGTGCGAGATGATAGAGCGCGAGCAAGTCAGGATCTCCCTGCGTGACTCGCGATTGTGTACACGTGTGAACTCGTGTGAAGGCACAACGTGCCTCAGCATTCTGGAAAAAGCCAGAACGACACACGAATGGCCATTTCTCATAAAACCCAGAAACATGGAGCTCCGGAACCAGAACTTTCACAATTCTATGGGTGAAAATAACTTTCTCAGAAAAAAAATCTTAAAAAAAAATTACACTGTGAAAAAATCCATCTATCCATCTCACAACCACTTATCCGGTCCAATGTCTGTGGACAATTATCCAAAATTTAAACTGAACAAAGTAAAATATGGGTAAAATATACGTAATTCCAGAGTTCTTGGTTTGTGCTGATTTCCTTTCCTTGTCCTATTACAGATACTTTTTCATTAAACGCAAAGCACTCATTATTTTTAATCATTACAGGTCAGCCTATCTATAGCAAGTCATGCAGAATTATGACCTAGATTGTTTATTTTGCAGATGTCTGTATTCTCGGTAACTTACGTCTAGTCATAACTAGGTTATGTCTTTTTGGGATTCAAACCAGCAACCTTTGGCTGTACATTCAGTTGGCCTCTGCATTTAACCATATCGTTAAGGACCCTGACCAAGCTGTAATCTGAGAGAAATGCAATTAGGCTGATATGACTTTGAATTTATGAAAGCTGTACTGTAAAAGTAAGAACAGAAATGAAAAACAACCCCTCTGCCCCCCCACCCCGTTTATGTCTCCAGTTAGAATTTTTTCAATTTTCTCCCTTTATCCAAACACCGTGAAGCGGCTGCACAGCAAAAGTACCTTATTTTTACTTCAAAATATAATTTTTCTTCTGAATGTTGCCAGCGGAGGGAGAAAAAGCCCTTGCTGTCTGTATTCTGTCAGCAGGATTGCAGACCCTCTTACTAGCTCCGAATACAAGACTGAGCTGTGTGGCCCTTGTTGTTTGTTGTGTGAGTGTTAAAAAAAGGGTCTCAGGGCTCATGAGTCACTGCTGTGATTTAATTACAAACAAAGGATATTATCATTCATTAATAGCTCCCGCTTTGCCATAATGTGATGCTAGCAGTCAGCGCTTCTGCGGTCCTTTGAGACAGTAACATAAAAAACTGCTTTTGATGTAATTTCTTTGAATGTTACATTACTAATTTTCTCCTTGACGAGTGACTCAGACTCCAGCTGAGTACCGACGACAAGCCGACTCGTCCCCCACCCCCCACAGCCTCAGAGGCACACAGTTAAAAGCCAGAGACGGTGAAACAAAGCACCAGTCTCTGTAACTCCCCCCCCCCATCCCGAGAAGCAGTGAGTCAACAACTGCTAAAAGAAAGGCGAAGGCCTTTAGCGAGGGCCGGGTTCAGCTGGCCGGCCGTCCAAACGCCGGTCTGCTCGTAAAGCGTGAATGAAACCGCCTCCCAGCATGCTCGATACCAGAGATGTCAGAGCTTCCGAGTGGCAGCGCGGCGCTTAGCGGTGGTGTCCCGAGTCGCTGTGCGAGGGCGGCACAGCATCCTTCACACTCAGAAGGTGTGATTTATTGGCCTGCATGGGGGCGCGCGGTTTTTTCCCCGGCGTCTCCAGCGGGGACTGCATCCGCATAATGTAGCCTGTCAGCTGAATAGCAGGACAGGCATCCTGCTCAATAAAGCGACAGTTTTACTGCTAGGGGTGATAACAAGACCCAGGATTAGTCACCAGCCTTGTTCCCCTCCAGACACGTCAACGGGGACAGACAAAAGCAGGCTTCAAAGGCAGTGGCGGCACAATACCACTGCCATATCCCGCTCCTCTCCACCCCGCCCCCCCCCCCACTCTGAAATGCCTGTATGATTTCAGAGGCATGTAAAACTATCTGAACGTATTACTTCTCTTATACTGTAGGTGATTAGGGCCTGTTTGCTGAGCACTGTCGCACCAAACATCTCGCTTTTGTTAAAAGCGTTGGGGGTGACACACTGACAGGTCATCCCCCGCGCGTGGAACAGCGTGGGCGTGCCGTTCCCACTAACGCCACCCTGCTTTTGTGTCCTGCCGGGAAATACGGGCCTGTGTTTGTTGCACCCTGCCATGTTATTCTTTATTTTAATTTCAGGTCCCTAGCTTTGGTCTCGTAAAGTGAGGGCAGAGCTGTCTCGATTCCAGCAGGTACCGGGCTCATGAGGCAGACGGCTTTAGGGATACGGCTATTTCTAAAGTGATTGTGCTGAAGTATATGATGACAACTGACAAATAATTGCTTTTGGTACTATTTTTACATAAAGACCTCACTGTATCTTGTGTGTGTGGCTCCCATTTACATTCTCTCTCTCTCTCTCTCACACACACACACACACACACACTATACAGTGTATGTGTGTGTGTGTACATGTATATATATATATACACACACACATATATATATGAATTACACACACACATATATATATATACACTGTAACAGAGTATGTCTGTATATGGGTGTGTGTGTATATATATATATATATGCGCAGCAGGTAGTCTTGCGGTTAAGCACACAAACTGGTACCCAGATGACGCTGCTTTTGTCTCTTAAGGAAAGTTGTATAAATGAGTAGAAATTACAGGCTGCTTTGCATAAAAGCTGCAGCTATGCATCTAAGTGCAAACAGCTGGGCCAGGGTGATAAGTGCGATGCATAAATACACACAGATCAGCCGCTCACAAGACATTAATGCAGCACGTAAACACAGCACGGAAAACAACGCTTATACGGTAATTTCTAGAAAATTAATCTAGTAAATACAGCAAATATTAAGCATACCACTTAGAAAGTAAAAAATGTGCCTTTGTATAATATTTCTTAAGAATTTGTAAAAAAAAAAAAAGTTTTGCAAACAATTGCTTGTTTTAGTTTAACCCTCACGTTGAATAGTACAACACGTGCAACAATGTCCACAGTGCATTCATGTGGCTAAAACAGATTAAACCTTTAAGTTCCTTTAAAAATAAGACGAGTTTTTTTTCTGACAGGCAGGCCTGCCCTTCTCCCAGTGAACTGAAGCCCGGACACCTTGGCAACTGGTTATCATGAAAACTTAGATCTGAGAGTCCATGTGTCTGAATATGATTCAAGTCACCTGTCACACACATTATTTACAGTGTACACATATAGAAAGTGTCCTGTCCTTAGTTTTTATTAAAAGCAGGAAAGTAGCCCAGTGTAGATATGTTGTAGTTAAAAGGAAGTGTTTTGTTTTTAGGTACTGTATATAGGGCTCAGGAATATTATTTGGAACTAAACCCTCCCTTGGCCCCTCCCCCTTTTTTCTTTTATGAGGTGTCACAGATAAAGTGCATTTTGTGCACTTACACAATAACACAGTCTGAAAGAGTCTGGCCATGTGAGCGGCTGAAATTCACATTGGAAAGTGACACAGACACACTCTCTGAAGTGTTACAGACACACACTCTAAAGTGACACAGACACACACTTTAAAGTGACACAAACACACTCTCTACAGTGACACAGACACACTCTCTGACATGATACAGACACACACTCTAAAGTAATACAGACACACTCTCTAAAGTGACACAGACACACTCTCTAAAGTAATACAGACACACTCTCTAAAGTGACACAAACACACTCTCTACAGTGACACAGACACACTCTCTGACATGATACAGACACACTCTCTAAAGTAATACAGACACACTCTCTAAAGTAATACAGACACACACTCTAAAGTAATACAGACACACTCTCTAAAGTGACACAGACACACTCTCTAAAGTAATACAGACACACTCTCTAAAGTGACACAAACACACTCTCTACAGTGACACAGACACACTCTCTGACATGATACAGACACACTCTCTAAAGTAATACAGACACACTCTCTAAAGTAATACAGACACACACTCTAAAGTAATACAGACACACTCTCTAAAGTAATACAGACACACTCTCTACAGTGACACATACACACTCTCTAAAGTGAGACAGATACACTGACACACACTTTAAAGTGACTCAGACACACTCTCTAAAGTGACACAGACACAATCTAAGGTGACACAGACACACTCTGTAAAGTGACACAGACACACTCTCACTCTCTCTCTGGCCCTCAGTCTGCCCGCTCACTCACATTATTACTTGTAACTCTTGGGTGTGTTGTGCATATTTCAAAGTCAGAACCTCAGTTTTAGGATATTCAGCATTCCTGTAAAGGTTAAATCAATATGGGGGGTGGGGGATCTGTCAGTTTTCCTGCATTGGGCAGAACAGACAGTGCCTTGTTGTGGACCCATGGGTTTCTGAATCAGTTTGTTATGGCTGAACCAAAACGGCAAACGGCTACCCGGAGTCAGATCTGCGCGTTTCCACATTAAATCTCTCGGATGCCTGTAGCCTCTAGACTTCAGCTTCATACAGAATGGGGTTTCAACCATCATGTACATTAAATGTGATCCGGGGACAGAATCTACTCCTTGGGTTAAAAAGCGACTTGATGTATTTACATGTGTGCATGTTATTTCAAACATTTGTCTTAAACTGCATGATGTAAACACTGCAGTTAAACATTATTCTGAAATTTTAGATCCCTTTATATTAAAAAAAAAATAAAAATTGAGGGTTACAGTACACTGAGTATACTCGTAGGTGGGTCATTAATGGTGGAATTACACTCCCTATGAGATTTTTGGATAAAATAAACTTGTGATTAGTTTGTAAATTATACCCTGGCTTTAGTGAGGACTGCGGATGAATATTAATCTGATATATTAGTTCTGGGTACCATAACAATGTTTAGCTTACTTTTTTTCAAACGGTCTTTGTATATCGAGGAAGTTCTGTTTAATTTAACTTCAGAGCCATTCATTGTTCCCTCATTAAAATGTTGTATTTGGCAAGAGGCGCATCTTGAGTGTAGCGCTGAATTAATTCGGGACGTACCCTCCTGATTGGCCTGGTGTTTCACAGCCTCACCAGGACGGTCTCCAGGCCTTAACCTAAGGTGACATTTCGTACACACTGCGGTAGGGGAGAGGCTGGACTGTGGCTCCTTTAGCGTTCGCTAGTGCTATTTCCACTACATTTTTAGGGTAATGATAATAGGTTCCTAACCATTCAGTCAGAATCTGGAATTAGCTTCAAAAAGAACGATATTGGTGATGTATGTTATTGGACAATTCATATCTCCTGCTCATGAAGTTAGTTTTGGAGACTGTATTACAGACAAAAAGTTTGGAAGTGAATAAAAGCCTCATCAATTTCAGGATGGAGAAATACAGATTCCCAGTCCAACAATTCCCTTGGGAGTGAGGGTGAGAGGCTGGTACAGTCTGGGTCCCAGCTCTCTCAGAGACTCTCTACTGACCTGGACCCACAGCACAGACTAACTCCATTCAGACACACATCCTGACTTGTGCTCGTGAGAGTGTGGCCCTCCCTATATGTGCAATAAACTGTATGTAAACAGCCCATGTAAACGACTTATACTATAAAGAGCATATTAAGAAATACATTAGCAATATACCAGTTTTGCCTGAATCACTCAGACTGAATGTGTTGTTTACATGTAAGATGTAAACGTGTTCGCAAAAATGCGTTGCTCCTTCCAGAGCTCACCCGACCCGCCTGTCCAAGTGCCCCTTACTGGGCCGCTCCCACTCTGAAGGCTTTTCTGTATGGGTGGCTGCTGTTCCCGGTGCTCTGGGACTTTCCTCTCCATTTCCGAATACTTATTGATGAGTTCCCCCTGCCCTTCCCACGTGTGGAGAATGAGGACGCTTTTCAAAACATCTACTCGCAGAAGAAAATGAAGACCAGTGGTCGCATGTAAGGACTGCTTATGTAGCTGGACATTCTTTAGAAACACTCTTCTATTTTTCACACACATTCTCTTCTCTTTTTCACACACATTATCTTCTATTCTAAATTACCTTCAGAATGTTTTTTTCTGGAGTCTTTTAAATTGGTGTAATATATTACTTTATTTTATATTCATTTTTCATACATACTTCAGCTTTATAGTTTGCTAAACACTAATCAGGTCATCATAGCTTTTTTGTTATTTACAATGAAGCGAGACATATATTTAAAAGCTACTTTAAAAGAATTTAGATTCAGACTGTTGCTGAAATGAAAATGTCTCATATATGAAGTTGTTGGAATTAATGACTACATTTTAAAGCCTATATAAGTGTATTTTTTTAAACGTACGTCCACACCACCAAAATGTGAGAAGACGACTTTAAAAGAGTACTGTATGCACATTTATTTATGTAAAAACGCAGGCCATCCCAGCAGACGACCCAAATTAAATTTGATCCCATTCTCAGTTAGTTTGTCCTGGAGACGCTGGTGTTCAGTGCACGCAGCGAAACCCGCGGTGTTAAATTTAACACTGAGAGTGTTTACGCAGTTCCTGCAGGGCTGTGTAAACTCTCTCCATGTCGAAGTAACACTCTCGGTGTTAGATAAATGCTGTTACTCTTGCCATGTTACTTTTTTTTTTGTTTCTTTCTGACAATTTAGATTTCAGAGGCAGTGATATCAGGCCTGCTCTGAGACACGCGTGTCGACGGTGTGAGGCTCCGAAACGACACTCACAGCCATATCGTATTAACATGGAAGAAGGAAGGAAGAATATTAACCTTAATTGTGGTTGTGTCTTCGTCAGGCTGACCTGGAATCTGGGCTCCTTCTGACCCGCGCTGCCAGCTTTCCTTTAAATGTTGAATTAACCTTTGGCATCATCTCTAATAATGTGGGATTCTGAAACGTGTACCTCTTGTTTTTGCTCGCACGGCCGGTGCACAGGTCATATTCCCGCCGTCAACGCTGTTTTTCTTTTAGCGCGTCTCGCTGTGCTAACAAATTAAATGAATTAACGCAGCACATTCAGTGCGTCCTGCAACCGCCGAAGGGTAAATGAGAAGCACATGGCCAGGGCATTAGCAGGGCTCGGTAATTGATTAGCGGGGGTTAAAAATGCCACAGAGAGCACTAACATCTGTAATCCCTTTTTCCCCTCTTTCCTAAGGATAGACTAATGTCCCAGGAGTCTTTTTACTACTCCAAAAGTCCTCTGAAGAGTCCCATCAACAATACGCAGAAGTCTCGTTGTTGTGATACTCTTTACGGCCTGCCGACACGGCCTGATTTTCATCACTGCCCTGTGTGCCAGTTTGACTCAGGCAGGTGTAGTTTATGGAGACCATTTAACACGAGATGCTGTGGGCGTCTCTGAGGCTGCCTGCGTCTTCTGCTGCTGTTGAAAAAAGTGCGACACTGCGCCTGAACACTGCATCCTCATCCCGCCTATGGGACTCATAGGACGTACGAATTATCGCCGAGAACTTCGGCCTTTCCGGGACCCCTGACTGATGGTACCACAAACAAATCAAGCAGCCAGTTAAAAACCGTCATTTAGGTAGGGGAAACACAGGCTTACTGCCTGCAGTTTGCTCAGTCCAAACTATTCACTCTCCTGCAGTGATGAATTCCAACAACCAGACTATGTGCATTGAGCTGTAGAAATGAAAAGTTTTACTTTAAAAGAATTTTTCACCATCCAAGGCAACATGGGGAGAATACTCTAAGTGCAACTTAGCATGC
Organism: Mormyrops attenuatus; assembly: GCA_026777985.1. Classification (NCBI taxonomy): domain Eukaryota; kingdom Metazoa; phylum Chordata; class Actinopteri; order Osteoglossiformes; family Mormyridae; genus Mormyrops; species Mormyrops attenuatus. The sequence goes on from JAODKC010000043.1 coordinate 15,027,030, forward strand.
TTGCTTTAATGTAATGAAAGCAAAATCTGCGACATAGTATGTTTTGTCACAAAAAACTTAGAAAAAAATAATGTCTCTTTACCTTAAAACGTTTAAGGTGTCTTTTATTTTATTTTATTGTGCTTTAATGAAAAAAATAACTTCATGCACCACTAATATTCATTTTTAGTCATTCATAAATGTCAGCAGAGTATTATTAACCTGTATTACTTATTGGTATCTGTTTACATTTTAAATGATTCTGCTGTTTTTCCATATGCTTGTTATTTACAAGAAGAGTTCTTAACTCCTTAAAATAAATGTTTCCGTCTGTCCATTTCAAATGTAATCTACATTCCCATCGCTATAAAAAGGATGGCTTTTTCCGTCTGATTTTAATAAAGCGCCGTTCTAACAAAATTCATTTTTATTTCCAAAGCCTGCTTCCTGGTCTTATTTGTAAAAGCCAAAATCAAAACTGAGCTGGTATTTTACTCAAATGGGGCCCTTTTATTTTCAGATGGCTAAAGCATATGTCTGCCCCTTTCAATATTTAATCGCAGTTCATACGTTCGTATAGTTAAAACGGTGAGATGATTTCATACAAAAGGTGAAAAGAAAGCCTCTTCATTCTCAGACAGTTCGATAACATGCGCATGCAAACATATCCTGACTGCTGTCTTCTAAAGCAACAAGGGGTCAACCGAATCATGCCTGAAATAGAATGTCAAAATAAGAAAACAATTCTGTCATTGCTCTCACGTAATCTAGTGTCTCGCGCCTGGATCCAGAGTCCGTGGGAACCTCAGTTTCCATTCAGAAATTGTCCCCATCTCTCACACAGGCTAAGTTTGCATAGGTGTGCCAGCTGAGCGTGTTCGCAAACAGAAACGTGGTAAAAGACGGGCATCACCAGGGACGCCTCTCTGTCCACATGAGATACCATCTCAGCTCTGCCTCTCTAAACTGTCTACTGACCTGAGTCAATTCATTTGCCTATGTCAAGATAAGTGCCGAATAGCCATAACCTGAAACAGATTTCACCAGAGGGAAAATAAAATTCAGGAGACTTACCCCAGAAGAAGTTTTGCTGGCATGGTGTCACTGAACTGAAAAGGCTGTTAGATGCCATAGCCTGTGCTACTTATTCTTTTTGGTTTCAGTGGCCCCTTGGAAAGTTCTAGAAAGACAAAAACAAAAATACTGCATCAGGATAAGGGGGGAAAGCAAAATTAATGCTCTGTTGTATCAGCAATTAGCTTGGTCACAAATAACAGGCAGGTTTTACAAAAAAAGAGCGAGAATATGCAGAGAAGTATTGTGGCCGTGTTTTGCTGTGCAGACCAGTGTGGTCAGGGAGTACTTACTGATTGTTCGCTGCGTGTGACTGGAGGTGACCTGGACGGCTTAACCATTTACTCGCCGGGGGCTCCCTGCCGTCGTCCTGGAGGAGAATCTCGGCACCGCACTTGTGGTTCTGTGGTTGTTTGTGAGGCGAATGAAGCTTTCACACAAACCCAAAAGGCATAAGCTTTAAAATGCTCTTTTTTTCCTCCGTGTGCTGTTACTGGAGAGCCTGGGTCATGTGCTCGTGACATCAGAGCACAGGAGTTAAGTGGGACTGCCTACCGTTGTGGCTTTTTGCTTCGTTTTTTTTTTTACAAAAGCCTCTTGCAGCAGCAGCTCTTACTGGCATCCAGAGGGATGCAATTTCTGAATGCATATGAGTCATGGGTGTTT
>JAODKC010000043.1:15028835-15040333 GCA_026777985.1 Mormyrops attenuatus
TAGACGCCCCCCCCCCCCCCCAGCTCCCTTTTCACTCCCCCCACAGATGCAGAGCGATTCCCACGTGCGGGAGTGTGGCCTCGACCCCCGTCCTTATCGCCTGGCCGGGACGGCTCTCCACGCTGGCTCTGGGGGTGATGGCCTAATGTTGCCGTCTGGGGTCTGCTTCACATTTGCCGTGTGGAGAGGTTTCCTCTGGTGTGCTCGCCGCCCCCCCACCCCGTTACTCTGCTCCCGTTACTCTGCTCCCGTTACTCGCTCTCCCAGTTAGAGCTCTCACCGAAGTGACAATCTAACAAAACCTGAAAGCGTGCCTCTCTCTCTTCCCCCCCCCCACCGTCTCTCTCTCTCTCTCTCTCTCTCTCGCACTGTTTTAGGAAAGGATCTCTTTGCCCCACTGAAACCTGCACTCATATTCCATACGTCTCACACATCCCAAGCCACACAGGACCTCTTATTTGGCAGCATGTCAGCATTTGGCCAGTGATCATTTCCTAAATGTGTTTACATTTTTTTTAAAAATTCAAATATGCAGGTCTTAAAGTAGCACTGAAGAATGTGGGGAATGTTTTTAAAATCTGTGTCCTCGTACCATGGTTGGGGGGGGGGGGGTTGTTGTTACCTGAAGCCCGGAGCCAGTACCGCTAAAGCGGGCTTGCATTAAGCCCTTTTGTCGGAAGACGTGTGTGGCTTTCCGATGCTTATCTTCAGCTGCCATCGTAAGCTACTAGAATCAGAAACTTCATATCCTCTGCTCTAAACACAAATGGTTCCTGTTTAATGTGTTATTCTGCAGAACAGCATTAAGGAAACTTTTTCTATCCATACTTTTCATACGTTTCTGGGTTAAAAAAAATACTGTGCCCCTTATATTAATCTTTGTGATGATTACGTTTCAAACGTGCTCATGTGCACCGAGAATTAAAATCATCTCGGAGTATTTTGGGCTAACCTAAATCCCTGCCACAAAACCATTGAATAATTGCAACTTGATTTCGTATGGTTTGGGCTCTTCGCTGAAACTCAGCTACAGATGAGGGCCTCTCATTATAAACGCATCCATGTTTTGGGGGTCACAATTCTGCCAAACAAATGAGACGCTTTGCCCATAAAATCACTGCATCGTGTTTAATTAAATGCAGTAAATTGTTACTGACTTTGCCACTCGGCACCTTTTAAATGTATTTTTTAATTAAAAATCTCTCTATAGCACCCAGCTTTACACCAATTGCAGCAGCTGAGGCATCTATAAAAATTTTAAAAGTCACATACGATTTTCTTTCCTACATTTATGTATTTACAAATCAGGACCATTTCTCATATTTCTGAAAGCAACTTAATTATATTGATGAGGATTTACACGTATCTCTGCCCCGAGGTCAAAGATGACACACACTGTGCCATATTCTATATATTTTTCACTCACTTATCTTTTAGTAAGCATGATCTTTGTGTTACCATGGGTTTTCATATTCTGTCATTTTGGTTGCTTGATTTAGAGATATTCTAACATAGATTTTAAAATCCCATTTTAGATTTTGTGTTAATGTTAATTAATGACGTGATTTTACAGAAGGTATCTATAATTTTAATAAAATGTGTAATTTAATACCAACAGACATGTTTATAATCCACAATTTTGTTGCTGTAAAAATATGACCTAAACTACATAGTGTCAGGTATAGGTGATAATAATAATAATATTTTCTTAAAATTTTATTGACATTTCATGAAAATAGAATACATGCAACCAGGGAGGAATTTGTGCTTCAGATAAGTGACACCAAGACTTAATTTGGAACAGTAAATTGAAACCTTTTGCTGGAGCATATCGGTTTTGGGCAACATGCGCTTGTTTGAACTCATGGTGTAATGAAATGCTAACCCACTTACTTACATGAGTACAAGGTTTATTCATGCGGACTTGTAAATGATCTCTGTCTGATTCATATTTAATAAGTAGACACAGGCTTTTTAAAAGGAGACCTGTGACTTTTTGTGCTTTGGATATGAGGTAAGTGCCGTCATTACACGTGTTTCTCAGGACGGAGGCTACTGTTTCGCCACCATGCAAGGGAGACGAAGTCTAACCTGCTCAGCCAGACAAATAAATCTGAATTGTTCAGAAAATGAATTCAAATCTTAAACTGAAGTACCCATAATTGTGTTCCCCGTTTAGAGTGATGTGTGAACCAGTGCAAAGCTAACCCTCCCGTCGTTCTCGGTAGGATGACAAAGTTCATGTATTATATATGTATCAACTTTGTGTCAAATAAGTAGACGCTTTTCATGTGCAGCTAAGAGGTTTGTGATACATCATTGAACTCAGTATAAAATATAGCTGAGTAGGTCAAGGTGTTTTTCAACTCATTGATATAAGAACTACTGGGAACACTTAATTAACACAGTCATCATAATGCATTATAGATGCCTTTGTAATGCAATATAATGCATTCAAAAAGCATTATAAACATGGCTATAACTATTTATAAAAAGGCATAACATATTATTGCTATGTTTATTATGCATTATGAATGGTCTATGAAGCACTCATCAATAATGCATTGTAATGATTTATTCTGACCGTTATAACGTATTATTAAGGCACTATGATGACTGCTTTAAGTAAAGTGTTACCTAACTATTTTCTCTAGAGCTACAAGTGACAGTCATTGTGCGTGTGGAGTCAGCGTGTTCTCCCTGTGTCATGTGGGTTGGTTTTGACTGCTCTGGTTTCCAGCCTTAAATCCAAAGACATGCCTTTAGGCTAATCGCTGTCTCTAAGTTGCCCAGTTAGTATGTGCCCTGTGATGGACTGGCATCCCATCCAAGCTGCACCCCAGGCTTGTGACCTGTGCTGCCTGGAATAGGCTCTAGATAACCTGACCAAAATAAGTGGCTAAAAGATGGATGGATATTACACATAATTAAAAAAAAATACAACTACAGACATCATGTTCCACTGCATAATTCAAGATTTTGGAAATGTACAGAATGACAGGTGTTACACACTCAGCACCAGAATTACTAAATATTGCTCTTCCTGGCATACAGAGGGATGCAATTTCTGAATACACAACTTGATACGCAACTATACAGCTCACACACTAGATGCCAGATATCTGTTTCTTGGTGCTATACATTTTGACCACAATTATGCATTTTATACATTATTCCTAAAGTCGTCTTTTCCTAAAAGTAATTTCGTCCTGGATGTAAATTATTTACATCAAGACAAGCAGACTCCCATGTAAAACAGATGTAATGTATACTCTGTGAGTTTAAATAATCTGTAACCTATTTCTTTTCGTTGCCATTGTAATGAATTGAAACATTTGCTTTGGCTTCTTGTTGAGTATATTTTGCCCAAATAAGAATGGGTCACACACTCATGTGAAAGTATCAATATTATTCTGTATGGTGAAAAGTCCTCTGATTTCCCCTCTGATTGTCATGCCAGTGATCCTAAAAAAGCCAAATCTGGAGCATCTGGGTGATCAGGCCGAGCTGCTCTGGGGTTTCCAAGACAGGCACCAGGGGCAGCAGCAGCCCCACAGCTCGCCGGCAAGGCTACAGGCTGCCCCGCCGGGCCGGCGACTGGTTAGCTGAGGCCCAGGCCAATGCTGCAGGGCCGACAGGTGAGGCAGAGACCGGGGCCCGGGGCTCTGGTTTCGGAACAGGCCACCCTGCCAGCAGTACGCGGTCAGCTCTGGACCACACAGACACTGGGGAAAGTCCAGCTTCACTTAATGCGTATGCCCTGACCTCGTTAGATTGCGTGTGAATAGCTGTGAGGAGACTGCTCTGTACTGCAATTCGGTGCATTTTTCTGGACGAGGAACATGTCTTTGCAGGTCTGTTGGTCTCTTTATTATTATTATTATTATTATTATTATTATTATTATTATTATCTGCAGTTTTGACCAGGATAAGTGGTTGGAAGATGGATGGATGGATGGATGGATCATTACTGTAGTAGTGTAGTAGTAGTACTATGCTGTAGTAGTACTTTCAACAGCAGCCGTTATAGTGGCTGTACTTCTAGTGGATAGTGTAGTCCTTGTTGTACTCTTTCTTTGGCACAGTGTTATGATATTTCTGTTCCATGTATCCCTGAGCTCTGACGTAGACTTACAAGCCAAAGTGTTTCTGGGTAAAGTTTGGGTGGCGGTGGCTGTGGGGGGGTGCGGGGTTGGTGTCTGTTGTAACCTTGAGAAAACTGCTTAATTTGAATCACTGGTTTACACTTAAAAATGCAGCTGTGCAAACAGCCTTGTTGGTGAGTTGCTTAGCAGAGGTCTTGGGTGTGTCTGTAACGACTGCAACATTAAGGTGATTCTGAGAGATACAGCAATGGTCTGAAATTAAGGTCGTGGATCAAGTGTCACTCTGCGTACCTGTTACTGCTGCCTATTCCCATGTCAAGCATTCGCTGACTCTACATGACTCAGATTCACAACTGGAACACTAATTCTACTGTTTCTGTTTATCTTTCGAGTTTGATCAAAAAAATAGTAAACTGATATTTTTACCACAAAAATTACATGATGGTAGTTCAGGCCCTTCCAGAAACATCTGGGGGCGTTCTTGCTTCCGTATCCAGATTTATATGCATTCATCAACAATGTGATTTTAGCACATTGCGGACAATGGTACATTTATCTGTTTGCTTATTAAAAACCTCTGTTAGCATTCTATAATTACATTCTGTCTGGCCTGGCTTCAAAATAAAGTTTTATCGTGTACACATTCAAAGGCACAGACAGGTACAGTCATTTTGGTTAACAGGACACCCCTCCCAAATGCCAAAGAAGTTTATGCTGTGGTTGATGCAAAAATTAACATGCTTTTATAGGAAACAAATGGCACTTTTAATCAGTTACTGCCGGACACTGTATTTTTGGTACTAATATAAATATCCTTTTACACGTTTGCTCCACTTATTTGAAAGCTAACCAGCATAAATAAGATAATTGCAAATAGACACCGGGTGGTTTGGGTTGTACGAATTACATCGCTTGTGAGGATTCTAAAGCAACGCATGAAGTGAATTTAATACAAGCACTTCGTAGCCAAGAGGACATCGAAGTTGCGCAAGCTGTTTGCCGTGGCATATTCTTAATGAAAATACATATTTTGTTTTTACAGTCAAAGAGTACGTCTATATCTTTTTATGGTTTCCAGGTCTTTTCTTGTGGTTGTAGCCTTGAGGAAAAATAAGACTGACCTTTTAGGAACAAAGGGAAATATTTAATACCAAGTGGCAATGATACAAGTAAAACACAAATTAAAAATAGCTACCAAAGAGTTGAAATTGCATGGAATAGCAAGACAGGGCACATAGGATCATTGGAAGAAACTGCAATCACATTATTTTGTTAACGGAGATATTTTGGAGTGGTGGCTGACCATTGGAAATTAAAGTGATTTCTTTTTTTTCCCTTCATTGAAATCAAGGATTTTATCCAGTGTAAACGGAGTCCTACCTACACTGAAGTTCAAACGCTGGGGGCCACAAGACTGGGCCGATGTTTCAAGGTTTTGGTCAGAGGTTTGTTTAATTTGCTACTTCGAAAGCTGGGGAGTGAATAGCTACCTACTATATGTATATATGTTTGCTCCACATGATTTTTTATTCCCCCCCCCCCATATTATTTCACTATGTGGCTTTGGCTGCTGATTAAAAGACTCTTAAGTTTCGGAAATCTGTTTTCTTGCATTTGCACACCCACCTTTGACTTGACATCGCTAACGTAAAAAGTCAGCATTAGCGTGGCCAAAGACAAGCTTTGCCGCTGGATTCAGAATGTCGAGTATTCTGGGGTGTCTGGCATGTTGGAAAAGCACAGAGTGCAAGGCTAGCTTCACCCCTGCTCCTCACAGAACCCCGCTGCCGGAATCAGGATTGTTAGTATTCCGGAATGTCCATTGTGTTGGAAAAGTGCTGAGTGTGAGGCTAGCTTCGCCCGTGTTCCTCATGACACCTCACCACCATCCTCCAAGTGGTCCTTCTGTTCCCGGCCCTCGAGACGCCCTCAGCTGGTTTTCCATTTTGTCGGAGGCATCTCAGAATGGCAATTAGAGCTGGACGGCCTGTCATTGCGGCAGCGTTTACCACGTCTGGTTATACTGCGAGCCGCTCCTGAGTTCTCAGAGTTCAGAAAAGATGCTCGCAATCTTTTGCAGAGGGTCATGACTCAGTGAATTTGTGCCTAAGCATGTGTTAAATGTTGAGTGACTGACGAAAGGCCCTTTCTGGAACTGACACGATTCAGTCTATCGTATCAGAACAGAAAACATGAATGACACAAAATGTCAAACTAGATTTACTCCTCTATATAGACTCCATGAGTGATATGAGTACTTGGTTAATCATCACCTTAGGGGGGTTAGAAAATAATCTAATAGGAACAGCTTAGCACACAATATAACCATTATACATTATGTTTCGAAATGTTTATTCTTACAAAAACACAAAAGGGCACAATGCCGTGGCTGGTCTTTTGAAAACAAGCCTTTATAAAACTGAGATCAACATTTTATTGTTAACAATAGATGAACAATGATGACTTTGTCTGCTAGAGTTTGTGGCTTTTTTTGGGGGGCAATGAAAATTTTTACAAAGGAGTTTTGGGTCACTTTGCTGTCTGTTGCCTGTAACATGACAAGAACTATGAGAAGAGAATCAAGAATTTTGACATTGTTTGAATATGTTTTTCCTGTTTAATTGTAGCAAATAATCTTAGAAATATATATACATGCCAGATTTGTAGAAAAGTTGATAGAAAATGTACTGATATTTGACTATTTGTTCCAAATACACAAGAGTGTTGAGTTTCCTAAGCCACTAAAAAATTCTGGATCATTCCATAATGCTGATATTAAATGTATTACAAATATGCAGGTCATCCGCATCGGTGTCTCTGTCATGCAAGGTGTTTTTAATTGCCTGTTCTGTCCCTGAAATCCAAAGCAAGACACATAGCACCTCGATTTCAGTGTAAAAGAATTTCATACCATCAGCACACCACAATGATGTAGCGGTACCAAAATAAAGCTGAATTCTTTGACAGGGTGGACGCTAAGTAAACACCCCTGTTCTGCCACATGCAAGAATGTATGTTTTCCCCTTAAGTAGGGAGCAGAGAGTTTGTTTTTGCATTGAAAGTATATACTGTGAATATCACAGAAGCGGACAGCTGTGGTAATGGTGCATTCTGTCAAGGCAGTGGTAAAAATTAAAAAACAATTTCTGTCTAGCTTGTCAAATGCATTCTGAACCGAAACACGCTGGAATATTTTTTATTTTTTTGTTGTTGTTGAGTTGTGCCTTGGATCGTCAGCTGAAATGTAATGGTTTTAACTGGGCCACGGTGATTACTTAAGCTGGAAACCCTCAACGGTAGATTTGCCAGCTGATTAGTCTCTTGACCTGTCATGTGCTCAGGCTTGTAGGTTTTTCCGTAGGGTACGTTCACTGTCCTTTGTCTCTGTTTGCTGGAGCCATTTAATGACTCCGCAGCCAGGCCTTTTTTCATGTGGTTCTGGGAGGAAGACGAGCAAAATCAGTTTTGTGTACTGCGAGCGTAATTGTGTACTCAGACTTTAAATAAGCCCAAAAGTAACATGTATATTTAGTGCTGCAATGATCTTTTAAAATGCAACACATGTGTGACAGTCTCAGTAGAAGGAGAGTTAAAAGAATGAATTATGGTAAGTGACATAAGTTTACAGCTATATTTTTGTGGTGAAAGGGGCGGACTGCGCATTAGTGAAGAATGTACTTAATATCCTCTTTTGTATTTTTTTGGTGGGCATGGTGTATCTGTTTCTGACTGAGCATAGTAACAATGTTTTATTTTGCAATGTTTCACTCACCCCCCGGGGGGAAACCAAACGAGAGAAATCTTATTCTAATAATGCCCTTTTTACTGTTACACACAAATAAAAGAATAAATTGCTAACTGCACTTTTCATACATGTATAATTATACTCTTTAGCGACAAACTAAAAACAATAAATTATTAGGCTTCTTGTAAACAGTAAACGCTGCTTGCTGAAGGGCGTCAGTGACGTTTCAGGTGGATGTGGAATTGAGATGCTGCTGTGATGTGCATCATGCCGCTCTTCACTGCTGACGGCACGTTAAGGTGCAGTAGGAGATGAAGCTGAGCCTCCTGACAAATAGCATGCATGCAGCCTCTCCATTCACCAGCATCACATCCTCACATGATGCTCCTCAACAGCAGAAAGTTTCTATGTTTGTAAAAGTTGAACTGACCCATTTCATCCTCATCCTGCGTATCGTATAAAACTACATTTTAATCATACTGGTGTTAAACAGCATTCATTTTGTATAACACAGCATCAGTACTGTAGTAGTGTTATAAGTCAGTTATTATTGACCTTCAGTGAGTATACCCTTTCACATGCTCTTCTTCAAAGTTATACATGAATCTAATAGTTTTCCAAGGCAGTGCGTTATGCAACCTATGTACTGTTTTTAAACTAGTTAATGATTCATTTCAGGTTTAATTGAGTTTAAGAAACAAATCTTCAGAGTTTTTGTTTGCTAGTGCCTTCAAAACTTCTTCTGCATAGTTATGTGATTGTTAAGGACAAAAATGAAAATGAAAAAAAAGAAAAATCATGTCATTCCATTTAAAATATACCAGGGAAAAAAACAGTTATAAAAATCTTCATTAGCTAGTTGGGCCAGATAAATTATATATTCAACACCGTTGATGCTGCAGCTTGGGGGAGTGACTTAAGTCTATAGTGCCTGTATGAGCGGGGGGGCGGTATCCCATAGTGTTTGAATGCAGCCTTGAATGGTGCCAAACCAAAGCAGAGGTTACTGTTTTTAGGAAGATGTTTAGGTATTTTCCTGCTTAGAGATGCTTGTTCAATGTCTTTCTGTGTTCATTCTTCAATCTATGAGGTGTATTTTGAAATATTATTTTTGAGAGTGATTTGAGATGTTCTCTGATTTGCAAAAAAAGCAACAACTTTGATGTATTTTTTTCAGCGGCTTCCTGCTATGGGATCCTTGCACATGAGTTCCATGAGTACCTGTGTGTTGCAGACTGGACATGACTGAGCCATCTTAGTATTTATTTGCTTTGAATGTTTTCTGTATACTGACTCTGGCTATTTTTAAACATCCCCCTCATTTGCATTGTGGGGTCCGTTTCCACCTCCGCGTGTGGCACTCCGGGAAAAACACCCTACAGGAACAGGCACTCTGGTGGCCTAATGGGCTCGGCGAGGAAACGGCGCAAAGCATGCGGTTAAATATCAGTTCATCACCGCAAGTGTTCCATGCCTTATTAATCCCGCATCGATAAATAACCCATTTCTGTAGTTGTCACAATGGTGGAAAATGCCCACATGTTCTCATCTGATGGCAGAAATTAATCATGAAAGGCAGTTAGCTACCTGAGTGGGAATTAAAGTGGTTTTCTTTTTTATGGACTTTTAAATACTGTCATTTCTGTGGGCCGCATTCAAAACTGTGAATTAATACAAAAATGTGAAAATTGGCCATGGGATTTTTGTACTCAGTTCCATAAATGTTTGCTGTTAATACTCTTAGCCTTATTAGTCTGTAATTCCCTCAGCAGGTGTGGCCAGGATTACTTCTGAACATGAAGCATCGTTCATGTTTAAGTTCCCGGCCCTGAGGACATCACGCGTTAGTAAAGGTCGGCTCAACTTACAGGCAGACGTCCACATCGCTTATGGGCAGTAACTGAGACTGCGGCCCACGGAGAGCTACCCACCGGCACTTAGCGCAGATTTCAAATGAGAGCCTCTATGGCAGGGCAATTACAAAAAAACACTTTAAAAAATAATAATTATACATTCAACATTATTAGAGGGTATCAAACAGTCAAATTATTAATATTTTTGCGGGATTGGAGCATTGACATTTTTTAATAGTTGCATTTAAGGATTTTAATAAGTAAACACACATATGCACACTCACACGCTCCCTTTAAGCATATAGTCTCAGATGTTAGCTAAGAACAAAGACAGACCATAAAATCACGCAGGTTTTATTCTCCAGAATTAGCGGGACAAGTGAGCTGAGACAAGGTTCGCCAGCAATGGTGTGGCATGGGGCTCTGAGGGAAACGCGGGCGAATAGCTCTCTGGTGGTCCAGCATCCCAGTGTGGGCTGGAGGGGGCAGCTGCGGGTTGAAATGACAGGTACATCACACATTAAGTGTGCCCACCCCACAGGCAAGAGACGGCCGTTTGTTTACATGGCGTAGTCCCATGTAGGATAGGGAGTCCACAAACTGAGCCACACTGCAGACAGAATGTTCCTTATGGGATTATAAATATCATAATGGCTCCTGGTGATATATACAAGGTGAGACTCTTAGTTTTGTTTGTGTTTGTAAGCCTGGAGGCCTGCCTGGGTCATTCACTGTATTTAGACATATCAATGACCGTCACTACTCTGCAGTCTGCAACTTTTTAATTTTTCTCAGACCTGTAGCACCCTGGCAAAATCCTGCACATCTCTTGGGCCAACGGAATTGTTTCCTGCCGACTTCCATAGCCCACCTGAGATGACACGGTCTGCCCAGCATCGTGCCTGAAAGGAAGTACAAAGACAAGTTGCATACAGCTGCACAAGCGCTTCACAGCTACAATAAATATAGCTGAATTACAATTCGCCATCAGAAACAGATCGAAACATACCAAAATTACAGACCTCCGTAATTAGAGTAATTCTAAATAATTCACACTTAAAGGCAAAATTGTAAGACATTTCCTATTTTTACAAATCTTCAGTACTACTGATACAGAGAACATGTCTAGCTCTGCATAAGTGGCTGTTATTCATTATGACTATTTCTATACCTGTTCATCCTGGCTCGTTAAAGAAAACGACCTGGATGGGGATTAAAGTCGACGGAGTGCATTCACAAGATCTCCATGGAACCGAGTGTGGTTGTAATTCGCCCCAGTCGAGAAAAACCTTTCCGAGAGACCTGAGGGGAAAAGGGAAAGACAGAAAAAGAAGTGTAATGACAATTTTCAGACACGGCATTTTTAATAATCGGCCGCTTATGAGAGCTCATCTATGAACCAGGTGTTAGTAAGAGGGCTTTTGGCTGCCGACCAGAGTACTACCTTCACAGTGCTCAAATATTTACCTTGTTCAAAAATGTATGCTGCTGTATTGGGATTGGAATAATTTAAGCCGTTTTAGTGCAGGGTGGCCCAAGGCCAGGGCTGGGGAGTCCTGGTGTCTAATGGGTCGATTCTGGTGGTCCGTTAAAAGGAACAGGGCAGCTTGGGGATTGTTTTAAAATTTCTGGCAGGTCCAGACGGCAATAATTCAAACGGCTGTACCAATTCCAGTGAAATAAAATAAAAATAATGACATAAAACATGAATTTAAAGAAAGTTAAAAGGAAGGAAAAGTTTGGAATATGTAAGGGCTTAAGTTCAGGTCAATGCCAGGCAGAAATATATATATA
>JAODKC010000043.1:15045093-15112163 GCA_026777985.1 Mormyrops attenuatus
ATGTCGTATGAGGAGAGGTTAGCTGAGCTGAATCTGTTTAGCCTCGAGCAAAGGAGACTAAGGGGGGACATGATCCACGTATATAAGATTCTAACAGGTCGGGATGCTGTTCAGGTAAAGTTCAATATTAGTTTAAGTACTAGAACTCGTGGCCATAAGTGGAAATTAGTGGGAGAACATTTTAAAATGTTGAGCATGTAGTTGGAGTATGGAATAGTCTTCCTGTTAGTGTAGCACAGTCTAAAACCCTGGGTTCCTTTAAATCTGAGCTAGATAAGATTTTAACAACTCTGAGTTATTAGTTAAGTTCTCCCAAAACAAGCTTGATGGGCCGAATAGCCTCCTCTCGTTTGTATATTTCTTATGTTAACATGCAGGTTCTAACTTCCACCAAGGGCAATTTTTGAACCGGCTGCAAGGTTTGAAAGCTCATGCGACCACCTGTGTTGTTTGACAGTGATTTTATGCAAATACTGTTTTGTGACATTAAGGAAAAATAGCAAGAATTGCAGTATATTATAGTGATATATTTCCTGAGGAATTCAGCAGACTTATTTTAGTCGTGGGGGGCATCCCAGTTTGGAGAGGGGTCATGTGACAGGTGCCACAGGTCTCCGTCTGCTGTGACGACTTCCATCTGACCCTCGTTAGTTGAAATAGCTGCCCTGATTTATTTTAGTTCCTGACTAACTAGACTATGGAGAACAGCACGGTCCCATATCCAGCATGTTTCTAAGAGTCTTGTTGACTTAACGTAAATGGATTTCATGCGCTGATTTTCCTTTTCCTTTTATGGTATCTGAATGATTTGCTTCCGTTTTGGCTACCCTGTTATTTTCAGCTCCTGTAGGTAAAAAAACTCTGGTCTGTTGCAGTTTTCCTTTGTCACATAAATCTGGTTGCCATCTTGACCAGCTTCTTCTGATAGTTTTGATATTCTCTGATATTTTCATGTGTGAGTCTTAGTGTCAAGAGTGAGAAGTATTTCTAACTTCATATTGCTTGTGATTTTGTATTTTCTTCTCTTAGTCATGACCCATTTTTGGGAGACTTATTTCACTGATGTTACTTTTTTCATCCTGAGAGATTCTCATGCGATGCAGCTGTGAGTGCAGCCAGTGATAAGTGGTTTTGAACTGAGAAGTCCTCAGGCTGTGGGCGTCCATAATGAGCACTGAGGTCGACTTCTAGCTGGAGCTGCGGGTTACACACAATAACGTGATGATCCGTAGCAACGGAGTCCAGCCTCTTTTTGGCTAGCTGGCCATTTTTATGGTACTTGGCTACCGTAAAGGCATAAGATTCCACCAGACAGACACCAGAAAATCATTTTTTGAACAGTCCCTCCTACAAAATGTGGACTGGACCCTTTTTCAGTGATGCATTTACGTAAACATTAATCTGTTGCAAAACACATTTTGTAAACAATTATCACGCTATGTATTTATGAAGCATTTATGTGAAAAGACGAATTGTGCATTTATTTACTTAGCAGACATGTATATCCACCATGACATACAGTTGAGAGAACAGGGTCGGACACTGCCTGGAGCAATTGGGGGTTAAGAGCCTTGGTCAAGGGCCCAACACTGACATTACTCTGCTAACGACCTTTCAGTCACACACCACCACTCTTGTTGTGTAGGTTTAATGTTGAGTAACAAATGATCAAGGATTATCATATGCATAATTTCCTAGAATTAAACTAGTCATATCTGCTCCATTTACCTCATGAAGCCCAGCCATGCTTGAAAAGAGCCGATTTGTGTATGAGCACTGAATTTAGAAAGAGTGTAGGACAGTACGAAGAAGGATTCAGCGTTTACAGTAACAGTTTGGCTTTGTTGTTCAGAACAGTAGTCGGGTCAGTTTTCTGTGGCCATTTGTCAGATAAGGCCGTTGAAATGCAAGAGAGCGTCTCCTAATTGACTCTATCCACGCTGTCATTAGTGGCCCCACATGTGTTTTCAGGCAGATGCTGGGACGACCCGGCCTGCTGACTGATGCCGCCAAGGCGCTTCCTTGATGAAAGGGAGGAATATTGTTGCAAACCACTGTCACCGAATCATCTGCGTAATGGGGAACAGGCAGCGGGAGCTGTCTCACTGTCCGCATCTCCGCGCCCTTCCCCCCCAGTCCCAGGGGGCCTGAGATGGGGTGGTCTTCCATCTTAAGGCACCTTAGCTTCTGCCAGAGGTTAAAGCTTGCTTATGACCCATCGGCTTTCCCTCTCTTTGTCTTTTCCACTTTGGAGCAAAGATGAAATTGATGACGTGATAATGGCTCACACAGTGAAATATCTCCAAAAGTCAGGAGTTTTTTGTGAAGGCAGCTTATGATCTGTTTTGCACACGGCTCTGAAAATAAATACAAAAACTATATATTTTTTATGTTTTCTGGAAACTGTGAAATTATATAATAACTTGCATTTTCATGTTGTGCTGTATTTACATGTTATTAACCTAATCTGCTTTTCACTACTTGTAATTGTAATGTCTTGCTGTCAGACTTTAGAGATTATGTATGTATTCTATTATGTTATTAATTCTAGTATTTTAGTAATTTAGTTAGTAATGAAAATTATATTGAATGCACTGAAATACTATTTTAGTTAATTACATTATGAAACTTATCAATGGTGAATTTATGTAAAAATACACACCCAAGAATAACTAGTAATGAGTATATGAAACTCTCTGTAATGCTTTGTCAGGTCTCCAGGTCAATCAGATATGGTTACAATACAAGCTATTACCAGTTTGAAGTTTATGTTCTACACCATGAAGTTTTCAGTCTACTTGCAAATGAAAAAGAACTTATGACATTTAGAACAGAGTCGAAGCTGTGAACATCTACAGGAATAATTTTGAGGGCTTAGCAGAAAGGAAAAGATTAGCATCATCACCATGGAAGGAGTATTAATGCACAGTCTTGATTTTGCCTGGATGTCTAATGAATTAGGGAAGTCCCAGAAGATCACCAGTTCCAGGCTAGACAGAAGCCACTCATGGTAAAGTGTTGAAAATGGCTAAGAGGTTCAAGAGTATCAGCACGATAAGAGAACTGAGTATAGGCCATCAACATTAGAGTATCCCTGTCGAGTACCAGCTAGCTATTGGAGAAGCTCTGAATGGGCTTTGGAGACAATTCTGGGATGAAAATGATAGCGAAATGCTGGGTTTGACGAAACCTGAAGGCAGATGAGGCAAAACTGGTTGGACTAATACCTACTGATCAGAGAGCTAACGAATGGACCAATATCTGGAGAACGGACTGGGTCAGTACTGCAAGTAGTTCATTGGGGATCAAGTAGCAAACGAGACGAAGTTCAGAACAAGGATTAAACTGAGTGAGCATCTTTTTAGGAAATATTGTGTTGGGAATTTATGGGTATTCCTGATTGAAGTGTTCATCCCATTAGAAATGCTGAGAAAGTCCTCACTTTAGAGTTACAAGAAGGGGTATAACAGTGGTTTAAATGTTGCTTGCAGTATGTAGCTAATTTCATTGCTAAGCTAAAGAGCTAATATGAGACTGATTTGCTTGAATATCAAAAGGCATTTTATTTGCTTACAAGTTCTTGGTACTGGTCTTCTGGGAAAATAATATCTATAAGCCAGTTTGAGGGCACCTGGAGACAGTGTAGTAGGACAATGATGATATGAGTAAGGAGTCATCAGTGTCCACCACCACCTGGGAGAGGAGGTTGAGGTGAGAGGGAAAAGAAGGGGCTGGAATAGAAGGAGATGGAGGAGCAGAAAAGGTTCACAAACTTGGTAGTGCAAGTATAACTGTATAGTCATTTTTAATATGTGAAGAATTGTAAATTATGTGATGCTTTAGCATAATTGCACAATTTCCTCAATTCCTGCTATTCGATTTGGACCTAGATATTTATGCGATTGCGAGAAGTACGCCATGAAGTTTCTTGGGGGTGGGGGGTTGATGTTTGTCAGTGGTTTACAGCCAGGAAAACAGAGGAGGCTTCACACTTGAATCCAACCGGCTTTCGGTGGTAGAAGCAGCCTGCTATGAGGGACAGACATGTGGAAGCACTCATGGGTTAGAGGAGAAGCAGACTGGCTGAAACGTGAGGTTAAAGTGTAAATGGCTGATCTGTTAACGAGCGCAAAGGACTCGGGCATCTTACATTTTTTGTCATGCGGTACATGGAATCTGTACTAGTACATTCAATAGTTTCACTCTCCAAAAACATTTTGAAAAATCAGATGTGCACTAGTAACAGACAAGTAACAGAAAAAACACTTCTCAATTATTTTGTTATATTCTGAAATGATGTATGTATTATTTTGTTTATGAGCAAACCTTTCATGAACAAACAATTCATTTGCAGAACATGTTTAGTGTAACTGTAATTGAGTATTCATTTTGAAGAAAATTTTTGCCTTTTTCATTTCAGACATTTATGAAACTTTATGACATCCAAATTCCAAGTATTAGAAAGTAATTTTTTTTTATTCTATATGTCTTCTGCAAATCAATACAATCCCCACTGTATATGTTTATACAGTTATGGTTTATAAAAATGCACAGGGAGTGATTATTAGAAACGTTCTCCAGAGGTTTGTAATATTTTGGTTAGCTTGTCACATCACTGCACCTTTTTGTTCACTGCACAGATAGGATACCCTCCCAGATTTAACTTTCAAACATATGTATTGGCTCAGTGTCAGTATGCTGGTGAATTGAACCCTTAAATTTTGTTGGCAAGTCGATCTGAAGGGGGTTGTAATTGTGTGACTCTTTGCTTAGAAATACCATGCAAAAATCTCTGAGGATCAGGCTTCCTTCAAGGCAGAAAGATGCAGAATCACAATGATAATAACACGTCAGAGCCTTTATCATACGGAAGGTTCAGACTGAATTAAAGTTTCCCCTCCTACACACTTCCAAGGTAAACTTGACTCTTTAGCTTTAAGATCTGGCTGCACTGTATCAAACATCTTAATGTGTTTCCCCAGAAGTATGTTTACCACATAATTTGTGAATAATCGTGGTCTTTTGTTGAAAAACAATTTTATGGCCATTTAGAGAATAACTAAATACATTTACGTGAATTTATTTTCAGGTTAACTGCTTTGTTTAACTAAGCATGTTTTTATATAGTTTACAAGGTCACTCTGACAAAGTAGCTATATAGATTTAAAAATAAGAAAAATAATAAGAAATGTCCCAAATTTCGGGAATTGGGAGGGATTTTGCAAACAGAAGCTGCGGTTGATTTTAAACATAGCCTGTACGTATTTTTGAAATTACAAATGCTAACCATATCCTGTTATTGAAGGAATGGTATCTTTATTGCAATGTGACTGATGGATAGAAAATGTGGGCTATGGCGTGTGTTCCGTTTCTCAGGTCACTTACGATACGTACACATTGGTGACATGAAGTTAGGCTCCCAGAGGGCAAAGCAAACCAAAGCGCTACCTGATGTTAGCGGTTAACGAATCTGGATATGGTGGCATTTTTGGGCGTGCCTCAGAAAGTATGCTGGGTAATTTTGTCATTTACTGTGGTCTCGTGTTGGTGTATTACGGCTGTTATGTTGCTCTGGAATTTTCTCGTGCTATTTTTTGAAATGGACTGCTCACTCTGTGGGACATTTAACCGTTTGTGGCCACGCTGGTCCAGTAACAACAAATAATTAGAATAATAAGATAATGAACTAAAGTAACATTAGACACAAGTTGGTAACAAATTATTAATTATAATAAGCAATTAATTTAATGCTGTTAATAACTTCACTACCCTTTTTAATATACACTTTATCGTGGCATCTTATTATACTCATATTATTTAAAATAGGTTCTTATATCTGAAACTGAACCTGGAAAAATAATATGCTTTGCACTTTTTTGGGTTGGGGTTGGAGCTGGGGGTGGGAGCAGGGTGGCGGGGGATTAGTGTAGGAGCAACCACAACGGAATGGTACATATTTAATTTTATGTGCCTGGTAGATGTGTGTTTCCACAGGTTATTTTATTATGAAAAATATCCGCTGAGGACCCCTGTTCACATTTTAAAGCTGAGGTCTCCTGAGCTTTGTCTGCACCAAATGCCCAAGACTTCAAAATGACTAACAAAGTAAATAGTTTCTATTTCTATAATTAGGCTAGTAATAGTATAATCAGGGTGTGTGGTCTTCTGCAGGAAGGCCGGTCAGAGTCTGCTAAGCCAGTCCATGTGAATTAAACTTAAAATAACACTCTATGTTGGGGCTGCAGTATACACTGACACCATGTACTTTAACACTCTGAGATTTATGCATGTAAACCACGACAAAGTGCATTATTCCAAAAATCGCCTCTGTTGGCAACATGCATGGCTCACACATTCTGCCGTATGGAGGACACATGGGCCCCTCCGTGTCCTCAGCATCATCCAAGGGAACTCCTGTAACTCTCTGTCACTCCTGCCTTTGATTTCTCAGTTTCCCTGAAGATGTGCAGAGCTTGAAGTGTAATTGGGGAGGCATATGTCAAAATCAGCCACTTATCCTTATACCATGACCAAAGCGCTGTATAGATACCATGTGTTCACAGTAGAATCCTCTGGGAGATTTGGGTAAGTGCAGAAAATTCAGATAAGCATTTCATCCCTAGTTTTTTAGAAAAAAAAATATTGTTATATAATTCTGTGAGCAAAATTTGATTTGTTAATTTTAACAAACTTATCAATCATTTTTCAGAAGAGTATGCACTCGTCAAATTATCTGATACAGAAATATTTCAAATAAGTAAGTATTTTAATGAGATCAGAAATTCAAATTCATTTAAATGGATTTAGATACAAGTGTTTATGGTGGCTTAATGTAATTATTTATTATGGATATCTCTATGAGTGCATTAACAGACACTGTACAAAAAGATATTTGTCCCCAGTTATTTTCATAGACGCACAAGAAGAGTGATATTTGCCTTGCTGGGTAATCTCCTGTTTTTATACAAGCTGTCAGAAATTCAGATGTGAAACACAGTCAAGTAAGCATTCTGTAATGAGCTCTGAATGTTCCAATTTCCCCCGCCAAATCCCGGAACAAAATAACAAACCCTACACCAGTTATGAATGGCACTGTTTATTTTTCTGGACAGTGCATGATTATAAAATTTCTGAATTAACTGACAGACTAAAATATTTATTGAAACTGAACAAAATCAAAATAAATGTAATAATGCATCAGTCACTGTCGTCGCAGCTTAAATGCTTAACTAGGAAACACTGTTTTTTTTTTCACTCTAAATCCAACTTTGTGTGTGTGTATGTGTGTGTGTATTTGTAATTACTACATTGTGGGGACCATATTTGGCCACAATGGGATAAAAACCTGCTACTATTAACCTTGTGCCGAAAGTCTTGTATTTTGTTTGGATACTCATAGTTAAAGTTAGGGCTAAGTAGAGGTTAAGGTTGTCATTGTTGGGAATAGGGTTATGACCATAGAAATGTATGGAGAGTCCCCATACCTGGACTGTGTGTGTGTGTGTGTGTGTAGCGATAGAGGAAAAAGGAAGAATTCTTTCTTCCTAGCTGAAGAAAATCAAGCTTGTATCCTGGAAAATGTCATGATACAGGAACATTTACATAAGGGATAAACCACAACTGGTTTTGTACTTGTTTGCAAATAATCTCTGATGTGGTGGTGAAGTTGCCCCAGGATAACTTATACTGAAGTGGTTTATTTTCTGTACAGCTCCATAGCCCAGAGAGGTTTATTCGGCTTAAAATTATAAAACGAATATAAAGTAGACAATTTTCAAGAAAAAAAGACTGTCTACGTTGTAGGAAAATTATTGCATTTTATTATATGCACTTCCAGCAACCGTCTGCCAGGAAGTCCTATTGATGAGGACGGCAGTTTATTTTTCAAACAACAGGAATATCTTTGCTCCATAAAATACACAATTTGGTGAATTATGAAACTTGATATGGACAACATGGAATGTCCAATGATGGATGAATGAAACTCCACTGTTTTCATTTGACCTTATGGACTTCAAATCAAGGTCTCAGTTTCTTCCTGATTTAAGAGTAAGAACTAAGAACTTTCCTTTGGCAGTAGGTTTCTTTTCATCTAATCAGGGGGTGTGCTCCACGCGAAAGTAGTAATTGTTTCCAATCAATTTGATAAAATTACATGTTATCTAAGACGGAACTTTGATGGACGGCGACCAGAAAAGATGATGAATGGTAGTTGGAAATTCGCCGAATATCATTTACAGCTTCTAGCAAGGCTTTTCTAATGTGAAACAGAAGGATCTCTGAAATACAGTTACCCCTTTTTACCAAACAAAATTTTAGTTTTTACCCCCTCTCCCCCCCCCCCACTATGTCAGTTAATATGTGCATTTGACGTCCCAGGTTAAGCTACATAACTTATGTCTAAAAATATTTTAGAGATGTATTAACAATAAAAGAAAATATATATTAAGGACTAGATAAGTATGATTTAGAACTGATATAGTATATAGAACAGAGGAAATGTCTTTCAGCACATAATCTGTTTTCTTCATCCAGAGAACTTTATATCCACACATGGCACATTGTCCAGGGACCAATAGTATACTTGCACAGCACAGTTTGTGTCATTTTTATGTTTTTCACTCAAAGTCATCATGAAAACATACAAATTGAAAAAGATAAGGTGGGCCATTTATTTTTGGTCAATTTAGCTACAGAATTACAAGGAAATCCGGATACTTTCTTCACTCATTTTTAACAGATAGGATGGTCCTTTGCAGTGAATGGTGTGAGCTCATAAATTTGATTATGAGCTATTTTGCACTAACATTTTACTGACCACTTACCAAACGAAGATTTAAAACCTTCCTGGAGGATAATTCAGTACTGCTGAAAAGCGGTTTGGCTCCACACCATTTTCCCCTTCACATGCAGCAAAAAGAGAGTTTTTGACAAAACTGACCTAAAGATATATGCAAAGCGAAATTGAAGCCAATTCTTAAAGGAATTTCTTATCCTTTGGATCAAGGAGGTGACTTGACGATAATCTATATACTTAAGGTTACATCACTTACAGTTCCAATACAATTCCTGGTGTATTGATTACTGTATACTCGTGCTGGGCGGTAGGACCCAAACTTTGTATCATGTAGTAGGTTTACATTAATGTAAAGGTTCCACGTGTGTAGAGATTGCATGTTCCCCATGTGTCGTCATGGGGTTTCCTCTGGGTACTCCGGTTTTCCCCCACAGTCCAAAAATATGCTTAGGTGAATTGTAGTTGCCAGATTCTTTGTAGGTGCGCATGTGCAGTGAATGGTGTGTGAGTGTGCCCTAGGATGGGTTAGCATCTGATACTGGGTTGTTCCCTGCCTTGCACCCATAGGCTCCAGAACCCCACAACCCTTTATAGGACAAGCAGTTACAGAAAATGAAATAATTTTACTGCATAAAATGTTTCAGATATTCATACTAAACTTCATAATGTACTTGTTTTTAGTCAAAATATGACAATGTAGTATTTTATGTGTAGATAAGCAAGCAATGATTTTTTGCATGCCGTACTTGACATTCATGTTATGCTAGTGATGCCAAGGCTGATGGTAAATATGCCTGTCATGGTAACTGCTTCTGTAACTAGAGATAATTGCCTTAAGCGATATTGTCATTTTAAGGTCATTTTATGCTACTGATACCCTATATTGCCAAAAGTATTTGGATACCTGCCTTTACACACACATGAACTTTAATGACATCCCATTCTTAATACATAGGTTTTAATATGGAGTTGGCCCACCCTTTGCAGCTATAACAGCTTCAACTCTTCTGGGAAGGCTGTCCACAACGTTTAGAAGTGTGTTTATGTCAATTTTTGACCATTCTTCCAGGAGGGCATTTGTGAGGTCAGGCACTGATGTTGGACAAGAAGGCCTGGCTCGCAGTCTCCGCTCTAATTCATCCCAAAGGTGTTCTGTCGGGTTGAGGTCAGGGCTCTGTGCAAGCCAGTCAAGTTCCTCCACACCAGACTCGCTCGTCCATGTTCTTATGGACCTTGCTTTGTGCACTGGTGCGCAGTCATGTTGGAACAGGAGCACTGCAAACATGGGAGCATGAGATAGTCCAAAATGGCATAGAATGCTGCAACATTAAGAATTCTTTTCACTGGAACTAAAGGGCCCAACCCCTGAAAAACAACCCCACACCATAATCCCCCCTCCACCAATCTTTACACTTGGCACAATGCAGTCAGGCAAGTACCATTCTCCTGGCAACTGCCAAACCCAGACTCGTCCATCGGATTTCCAGACAGAGAAGCGTGATTCGTCACTCCAGAGAACACATCTCCACTGGTCTAGAGTCCAGTGGTGGCGTGCTTTACACCACTGGATCCGACGCTTTGCATTGCACTTGGTGATGTAAGGCTTGGATGCAGCTGCTCGGCCATGGAAACCCATTCCATGAAGTTCTCTCCACATTGTCATTAAGCTAATCTGAAGGCTACACAAAGTTTATAGGTGTGTAGCTATTGACTCTGCAGACAGTTGGCGACTTCTGCACACTGTGCACCTCAGCATGCATTGTCCCTGCTCTGTGATTTTACATGGTCTACCACTTTGTGGTTGAGTTGCTGTTGTTCCCAATTGCTTCCACTTTTGTTATTATACCACTAACAATTGACCGTGGAATATTTAGTAGCGAGGAAATTTCACGAATGAACTAATTGCACAGATGGCATCCTATCACAGTACCACACTTGAATTCACTGAGCTCCTGAGAGTGACCCATTGTTTCACAAATGTTTGTAGAAGCAGTCTGCATGCCTAGCTGCTTGATTTTATACACCCTTGGCTATGGAAGTGATTGGAACACCTGAATTCAGTGATGTGGAGGGGTCTCCCAATACTTCAGACAAAAGTGTAAATATCCTATATAAATAAAACATAAATAAAACCACACAAAAAAATAGATAAAATGGACTCTCAGGCTTTATTAACAAAAATTGGATTATACAGTATATTAAATATTTGGCACAGGGGTATAGAGAGTCATTCTTTCCTTTACAGGCAATATAATGCCTGCAATTTAATATCTAGGGATAGATGGAAAGTTATAGGACTTGGGTCACAATGTAGTGCCGTTGGGTATTTCTATGGTTCAAGTTCATTGCATGAGAGGCCCAAAGATAAACAAATCATTACTTTAGCTAAATAGTTTTTAAATACGGTAAACAGGAAGTATTTGACGTTTGTTTTTATTGTATCTCAGCTGGTTTTGGAACCAATATTTATTGTTTATCGTCATTTAGTTATAGTTTTTATTTTATTTTCATGCGCTATTTCATTTCAGTTTATAGAAATGTTGTTAATGATTATAACCCTGCCTGGCATACTGTAAGTATATAGTGCGCAACCATACCACATTTCATAAACATGACTTTTAAAAGCAGCATTGCTTGGCATGTTGGTGCTTGAAGTATGAACATTCATGACCATGGACGGTAATGCACCGCGTCACGTGTGCCACGGCTCGCATACTTTCGCGTGAAGTGTGAATCAGCTCAGTGTCACGCTTGCAACCCAGAGAGCAGAAGCAGTGTGACTTGCTAAAATATTGAGGACATTCATTCTTATGTAAACATAATTTTCCAGTATCAAGGTCAGAAAAATGAATCAGGGTTATTTCCATATATTGTGTGACGAGTCGATATCATAATTATCGTGATAGGCCTAACAGCAAATCCTCTTTGAAGGACATCGGCATGAGGCAGGTGACGTGGAAGTGAGCATTATGGTGTCGATTTGAGGTGGTTCAGATTATCCTACCATCTGTTACCTTCTCCCAGTTTTCCCTGCTCTCTTACTATAACACTCTGCAAATGCAGTAAGCATACACCAACCAAAAACACCGTACCCAATGTCCCATCTTTTTTAGAGGCCTTTATTCTGGTCCTATATACTCTTGAAAACACACTATGTCACACGGTTTTAATTACTTATTTATGCTCTCTTCCTCATACTTATTGTCACCCTTGCATATTAGAAGCAGAACTTCAGCGGCATGCTACCAGACATGTTCTGCTTCTATATTTTAAAGTTCACTCCAATTTCTCTGCTACAACATGGCCTATTGTAGTTTGTCACTTCACTTAGGAACGTCTCCAAACAAGATATCCAATCTTCTATGTGTGCACGTGCAACAGAGCCACCAAACCTACAGCCATAGGCAACGTTGACATCTCAGTCTGTGAGTTTGGCCTTTATTCTGCTCAGCTTCACGCTCTTTACTTCTGTGTTTTCCATTTGGCTCCCCTACACTCTGAAAATAGAGAGGATCTGACCCTGTCTCTGGAAGCCCGTGTTGCAGTAGGAACCATGTGGTCTGTCCAGTCAAAAACATGTCCTTGCAGTGGACGTCAAAGCAGAAATTTATATGGCAACCTGACAGTGGCACTGACAGGTGATCACCAGCTCCTGTGTCCCATTATTGGACGGCTGGATGTCCCTATGTGTGTGCAGTGACTTGCGTTATGTAGCCATTCCCACTTGTGCATGAAGTAGCTGGGTCATGTGGAGCTCCTGTTGATGCTGCTTATCCCCTTCTTTCAAACACTTCCTCATTACTGGTATTAATTTTCTCATGCTTCAGATGAAAACACCGGAATTACAGCATCTCAGATGCAAGTCATGGCCCACTGACGCTACCTGAACCTCTCCTATGTTTAGTTCAGTTCATCCATGTTTTAACCTGCTTGTATTCCGCAACAAATACCCAAATAAATGTCATATTTCCAGGGGGAAAACGTGACTGTTTTGGAACAGAGGAATGGCATCCTCTTTGATGGTTGTTCCTTCCTTTTTTCCTCTGTTGTTTATCATTTCTTTTCTCCGTTGATTCTGTGTGTACATAATCCATTCATCCTTCATCTATAAGCTCTCATCCAATACAGAGTCACAGTGAGGCTTGAACCTGGACAGGATCAAAAAAATTGACATCTGGGATACTTTGTGTATGTGTGTATGGGTCATGCATACATTACATTGTGGGGAACAAATGTCCCCATAATGTGATAAAAACCTGTTATTTTGACATTGTAGGGACCACCTTTTTGGTCCCACAAGGAGAAACTCAATTGTATAAAAATCTGTGACTGCAGTCAAAAAACAAAAACTGCCAACAGTTTTGTATTTTGTTTGGTTACTTATGGTTAAGGTTAGGGCTGGGTAGGAATTAAGGTTGTCATTGTCGGTATTAGGGTTTTTCTCATAGAAATGAATGGAGAGTCCCCGCAAAGATATGAGTACAAATGTGTGTGTGTGCTTGATTGTTTGTTTATTCATTCATTAATTCATTCATTCATTCTGTTTATATATTGGATTAAAATGTGCATGTACTAGGACGTATATAACTGTCCTTCTGTATATCACATGACATGTGGAAGCACACTTCTCTGTTTGGCTTTATTGGGAAAGACAGATGGTCTATAATCAGACCGCAAACAAATATACACCAATATTGACTACAGAATTTATATCATATAGTGAAGAAAACGACTTTATATACTCCATGTATATTCCATTCACTGACAGTGTCTGAATCTGCTTAAGTCTGTCTTTGTTCAGCTCGCTGCAGCTTTAAAAATAAATACGCCGGTCCAAAGGCGAGGAAATAATTCTGGCCAGAGAAGACGGTCCAATTCGGAACCCGAACCTGTTATTATGAAAAGGCTGTATCACCCGGAGCTGGGAGTTAAAGGGGGAGGAGTGACCATACAGGGCGGCGTGTGCTACAAAAAGCCGTATGTTCACAATTATACTCATGTTTATTGCACCATGTATTTGATACATTTTTGTGTTTTTCTTTCCCTTCTTCCTAATTGCTTTTTATCAAAGTCTTTTGGAGGGGTATTCCAATGCTGAATTTCCTCCAGCACTATAAACTCCTCTTATATTTGGAGGAGTTGTTGAGACTACAGAAAAGCCTCTGCTCATTTTTCGCGGAGGGCGAAGTGATTGATCGTTGTCCAATCTTCTTGTCCTAGAAAGACAGTCGTCTCGATAGTTTCCTGGTCAGAACTGAAGCCCTTTGTGACTAAACAAATGGAATAAATTATGCAACTGGAGTAAATTATAGATTTTCCTCTGGAATTCACTGGGATTTATTACATTTCAAATGGATGTATGTGAAGAAAATAAGCCGAACGGGGATAGAGTAAAAGTTCATTCATAGGCTTATGGCAGTAATCTCAACCATTCAGCTTCTAGGAGAACATTTCATGTAATCTTAGCGTGAACTGGCTCCTTTTACATCCTTCGTTTTCATTTCGAGGGACATTTAAAATAGCCAGATGCAACTGCAGTGAATTTTAAAATCATTTATGTCTCTGACAGAAAAAAATAAGGCGGTACCATTAATTTCTTCCTAACCTCAAATATATTAATTTCAATAGTGGTCTTGTGGCTCTCTGTTATTATCTGCAGATTAAAGCTGTCTTTTCCCAGAATTCCTTATATCTACATTTTCAAAATATTCCCAACATTTAATCAAGGTTCTTAAGATGTTTTAATTGCTTATAACACTCGTTTTATCTCTGAAACTGAAACTGCCCATTTGTCTGACCTCGATTTTAATACTTATTTTTAATAAATTAAGAGAAGAGTTAATTAAAAAGCAGCAGGGCCTGTACTGCAGGTCTTTACCAGTCCAGTCTCTTCAGTAGAGCACTGACTTACCATGGCTTTCCAGAACCAGTTAAACACACATATCCCACAATGCATTGCATCACACTTTGCCAAGCTGGGCAGCAGGCCATGCTTGCGATGTATGAGGAAATATCTGAGGTGAGCTTCAGGGCTAGCTTCATTTCTTTGAGTTATTGTTCCAATGTGCATAATGTGTATATAACACAAATGCTGGCGGTGTATTTGTACCTAATTCTTATATTTTCATCTTATTCTCTATAGCTACCAGCTGATGACACCCAGGGAGTGACCCAATGATACATAGCAGTTGGATTCATCCATTTTTCTTCTTATCCAGGAAACGGCCACCACATGGCGGCCTGTAGCTTACCCCAGGCGGTGTAGGACACAAGAACTAAATGCCCTCTAAATAATTACAGAGTTCCCCACTCGTTTCCCAGCTGA
This sequence comes from Mormyrops attenuatus, assembly GCA_026777985.1. Lineage (NCBI taxonomy): Eukaryota > Metazoa > Chordata > Actinopteri > Osteoglossiformes > Mormyridae > Mormyrops > Mormyrops attenuatus. The sequence continues at coordinate 15,060,216 of JAODKC010000043.1, forward strand.
CCAGTGTGCCATTGGATTTGTGGTTACCAGTTGCTGGCGTAAACATGGCTGGCTCCCTTTCTGGGTATCTTCATGCCTATTATCTGACATGTGGACTCACATTAGTATCATGAAGTTCCATGCACAACATAACATTTCATCTTCTCCTCTGTGAGTGGAGAAATGGCGCATTCTGTGGATTTGCCACCACTGCTGCCTATATCTGCAGAAACTGCTGCCTTGATAAGGAGCGCTCTCAGTGTGGGAAGGTTTTGGCCGATTCTTTGTGGGAAGCGCAGTAAGCGTACTGCTAAAGAGAGAGTAAACAACAGAAATATATGACTGTTGGATATGGTGTCAATGGGTGGAAATGGCTCGCGGCAATGACAGTAAAAGTCTGACTCACTCTGCATTAGAGGAGAGAGGGAAACAAAGAACAGAGAGACTGGGACACTGTCTCGGAGACATATAAATCACCAAAATTATCGCAATAAATACTGCGAGTCATGAAATGTTGGTTACTCCTGTTGCGTTACACTGCACGGCTTGTTTTCTGTATGCTTTGGAGGAATGATAATCATAAAATCAATTATTAAACAGCTCACAGTGTACTCGGGTGTGAAGGCCTGAGAAACATATTTTAGATATGTTTGTGATGAGCCACTTAATTTATTTAACAGATGATCTAAAGCAGAGCTGTCAAACTCCAGTCCTGGAGGGCTGGAGCCCTGCACATTTTTGGGTTTCCCCTCATTTAACTCACCTGATTTAACTCCTTGTGCTAATTACCACACAGCTCTTGACCTGAATTATTTGCAGTGGAACAGGGAAAGAACTAAGCTATTTAGGGCTTTGGCCATCCAGGACTAGACTTTGACAGCCCTGATTAATTTTTTTTAATTATTATTATTATATATTTTTTTGAGATAGCAGGGTTAGCAAGTTGCAGCAGCAATTGGGGTTAGAGACCATGGACCCAGTGGTGACATCACTCTGACTCTGGGCTTCGAGCTGAAGACCTTCTTATTCTACAGTAACCAACTGAGCCACACACCGCCCCACCCCCACAGCTTGTTAAATAATAATCATGAAACACTTATCTGTTTTCTTATTCATATATGTGTTTGTATATCTGTGAGTGTGAGAACATTATATTATGGATTCCTTTTCTTTGTAAACACCTCTTGCTCAAACTGACCCCTGCCTTGAGGGCCCTGTGCTGCCTGAATTAGGTAGGTGCAGTTTGAAATAACGGGGTCTGGGCAGGTGGACATTTTTATTGCATGTTAGTTTATCATGATTTTTAGGGGACACCCCTCCCCCCCGAAAATGAGCCTAGCCTCATTGTGATCCCATACCGGTTAGGTGGTTAGAAGATGGATTGATGGATGGGTTTTTTCATTCTAGCTCTCCAACGCTGTAGACACAACATTGAATCGATTGTTTTGTAAGAGCCTGTTTGAGATAGGGACCATGGAATTTGTCGGCCACATGGATCTGCCTCATGCAGGGCAGTCCGAGTCCGCGGGCAGTGCCAGACACGGCCTTCAGAACGCTGCAGGTGCCTTGAGGTTCTACGGATTGGCGACTTTTACAGCACCATCTCCTCAGCTGTTAAAGAACACTATTCGCATCTCTTTTCACGCAAAGCCGAGAACAAAGGCAAAGCAGGCTTTTATGTGATAAAACAGGGCAGAAAAATGCGCAGGATTCGCTTTGATGAGGTGCAAGTTGTGGCCGCTCCCGTCCTGACTAACTCTCATGAAAAGAGGCACATTTTTCTGTATTTATGCATAGCAGTTAAATGTTGCACAGTAAAGGGACCGCAGCTTTGTGACATGGCTTCTTAATTACATGAAATGTTTTTTTTCCTACTTTAAAATGTATTTCATGTCCTTTTTTTTTTTTTTTACAGAATCGCACGTGCTTATGCAGGGGTGAATATAAATTGATTTAGCATGCTCCTTCTATGTCTTAACAAATGAAAGTTAAGCTAGCAGTACAGAATCCCTTATTAATAACATATGATACAATTTATTCCATTTTGCACGGTGTCTTTGGAGTTGCTGGAGGATGGTATTCCTAGATTGTGTAATTTAAGTAATTAAATTCATATATTTGATCTTCAGTAAAATGCTCTTCAGGATGCAAAGAAAACATGATGATTTTGCCTGCAATGACAAAGTAAAAAAGATAATGTGACCATTTAGCAGATAATAGAAATATACTGAAACGGCTGGCTGAGTGGAATAACATTTCAGAAGCCAACAAGGGATATTCCGCAGGGAGGGAAAATGCCGGTGTTTTTTCAAAGTCTTGTGCAAAGGAAAACACATTATCCTACCATTGTGTTTGGCTTACCCTGTCTGGCTGGTCCTGCAATGCTGGACTTCTGCAGCACTCCTTCTGATGTTTAATGTTTACGTTGGTGTACGGGGGTGCGACCCATCTATTGAGGTACCGTATTCAAAATGTGTTCTGCATCTGTGGGACCTTTTTTCTTTTCTTTTTATAACTCTGCTTTCTTGGACCACTAGGCTGCAAAACAAGACTCCTGGCATAAGGGATTATAAACAGGCTAGTCATCAATTTGGCATGACAACACCTTTTCATCGCCCTAAAGGCCTGCACCACACACGCACACACAGACACATACGCAGACACACACCCTTACAACCTGTTTCTTAGCAACGGGCATGTTTAGGCCTTTTAATTTGTTCTGAGGTCGTTCCAGCCCTCTGTAGTCGGGGAATGTGTCGCTCCCGTGTCTGAGCTCTTACTTATTACAACTTGTCAAGAACTGTGCAGCATTCCGGTTAGAATTCCGTCTGTCTCATGGGGCATCATTGCAATCCCTATTTGCTGGAAGTGGCTGGGTTACGAAGGAATTTAAGTAGAACCAAAACGAGTTCTAGGCTGCAAACATACAAGGAACCTTCGATCCTGTAGTGGCTTAACTCTAAATTTCCCACCCCAAACTGTCCATTAATTTCACTCTTCTACCTATATTGAATAATTTTACATGAAAGGTCATAATTGCTCCTCCACCATATCTTTGATAAGCTACTGGAAGATGGATGGATGTATGGATGGATGGATAGGTGGGTGTTAAGGTGGATGGATGGATGGATGGATGGCTTAACAAGTGTAGGTTGCCTAACATAATAATAATACATTTTATTTTATTTATGTAGGTCGTCATGTGGCAATCAGTATTTTTAAACGGTGAAACGCTTGACATTATCTAATACTAATTATTAATTGTAGTATTATTATATGAATATATAATTATCATTCATCTGTGACAAAAACCAAAAAGTTATCCATTTTAGAGAATTCAGCCTTTGATTCAATATATTTTTATTGAGGTGTTTAGCTTTCCATTTTGTATGGTAGCTTTCCCACAGATAAAGGGTGATGTGTGTGGTATGTGTGTGGGTTTTGTATTGTGTGGGGTTTTGGGGTTGTTCACAAAAACACTAAATACTGACAAGTACCCCACCCCACCCCAAAAAAAAAAAAAAAAAAAAAAGCGATAACTGTCTGATGTTTTAACTGGACCGTTGCTAATGTCTGGAGATGTCTCAAAGCCAGCTGAAACCATATCCCCTCTGGGATTAAGGCAAGTTCTGTACTTATAAACAATATATCAATGCCTACAAACAGTACATTTAACACATATGCAGTAACCCGCCAGGCCGCCTTCTGTGTACAACACAATACATAAACAGCTTCAGTCATGATTATAGTAAGATTACATACACTAAACATCATTTTAAAATGTTCCATTTCTATCTTAAAAAGCACTTACATGTTTGTGTTTTGTGATAGCTACAGTGTAAAACAACTAGAAAAAATCTAAAAACAAATTACAAAAGAAGTCAGATTGCATATTTATTTTAAAATGATACGCTATCCTTTCAATCACAACTGCGCCCAAAGTTATTAATAGATATAATGGAAGTTGAAATTATAATATGAGTGGAGGGGAAAATGAATAGAAATGAGTATTCTTTTCATTTGCAGAAATGTGGCCATGTTATAAAACATATGTGAGTTAAACATTATTAAGAACCTGCACTGGATATCTGAATGAACAATCCATAAATGGCCAATAGCTGTACTCACACAGTATACCTTAATATCTGCTATTAAAACCTCTTCCTGAATCCATATCTTACTTAGATGAATACAGTCCAACTTTCACAATACAGGTTAATCACAAAATGTTCAGAGTGACAACTAGATTTAATACCATGATGTAAATGTCACTCAGTACAATAACAGGGACTTCTCCCAACTTTTTCCGTTACAGCTATATTCTTGGGTGTGTTGTGAGCGAAACATTTCTTGCTATTCTGTGCCAAAATGCCAGAATGGGGCAGCCATCTGGTAAACGATAGCGCTCCAGGTGTTGAGTGGAGCTCTCCTGGGTGCTCAAGGTACTTAGCCTAAATTGCTTAAACCTAACCGGGTAAAATTGTAAATCAGTTTTAAGAACCAACCCCTATAAGTAAAAAAGGAAACAATGCTGTTTGTTATCTTTACTTTGCATGCAGAGTCATAATAAAGTTGCTATTGACTGTAACCATAACGTATACTTTGTCATTGCAGCTCGTACAACAAAATTTTGCGTGGCAACAATCCTTACAATAGCAACACCATAATACCCCCTCCCACTCATTCTACCATGGGGAGGCCAGGGTGGCCTGCTACACGGATGCAGAAAAAGTAACAATCATTTAACAAACAAAAGTTGTCAAAAGAAGAAAGATTTTTCTTAATGGACAAAAAAAACAAGTGTGTTAAAAAAAAATTGCAAAAAAATGAAAACAACAGTATTATCACATTGGAGATCTGCCCACAGCGCATTCCTGATGCTAATCCCCACGATTGCACCGCCGTGCCTCTGGTATGAACAGCAGTAGGTACACGCCGGGATGGACGAGCTCGGCAGACATATCACCTTGTAGGCGAGGCACAACATCACTGAGGCAACAGCAACGTGGGACAGAAATGTTACCTAAACCTGTTACGTAATTTTGAAAAAGGCAGCCGTTGTGATGAAAAGCCACTAAGATACGTACTGCAAATGGGACAAAAGTGTGGTTGATATGTTATATGAAGTGATTAGCAAAGAACACATTAGTACATGTAATATTCATGTAAAAGTGGATGTTGTATAAAAGACTTGGAAACTCCATCTGTCTGTGACAGCAGCAACATGTGAAGTGTTTTGCCTGGGAGTTAAGAGAGTGATGCGTAAAGGGGTCAAAGTTCAGGCTGCGCCACGTGCTGCTTGTTCAACCTCTGACCTCACAGCAGAGGCACGTGCCCCTTCCCCCTCCCCTTCACCACAATGGAGAACGGCCCCTTTATATCCTCGCGTTGACATATGAAAGCAGGCCCTCATAAATCAGGAGGTTAACCTGCACTTATGTGTTATTTATTATGAATTATTGGTCGTCTTGAGTAGACCCCAGATATGAAAACCAGAGAAGCTCTGCACAGCTGTCTCCCCCCTACCCACAAATACCCTGAAACTGTAGCTGACAGACTAGGACAGTGGGCCGTGTGGACGAAGACTTTCACCTAAATATATTCGCTCTTCACCGGACAGTGTCAGTCACTGATATGTAGACATTCTCATCACAGTGTGTGGAGGACAAAGGCATGTCCATACATACAGTAATTCATGTCCTCATCCTTAGCTGTGTCCATCTCTGCATTGATCTTATATAAACAGCTTAGCTACTATTTGTGTCTGACGGAAGCTTGTGCTGTTTAATAACAACAATTTTCAGTTTTAATAAACAGCTTATTTATTTAACTGATTTAACTGACATCCTTATAAACAGAGACATTGTCATCATTAGCATTGGCCAAGTAGCATCAATTAGCATAACCCAAGCTGCATTTTGTGGTTTTCAGGTGAAACACTTATTCGTACCTCGCACCCATTTTGAACAAAGAGTCTCTCTCTTCTCTTGAATTTAACCACAACAATTTCCGAAATGTAGTTATCACTAGTAATTGTTTTCATTAATGGACTGATTGTATGAGCAAGAGAGTGATTTTATTTTATTCAGAAATTTGTTGATAATCATATATCTTTTTATTATCAGAGGTTTAACAACTACTTGAAGTAAATTGGGTAATACTTTACATAAGGCCATGTTTTTGGTATTTTACCATTCATAATGCATTATCATGCATTCATAAAGCATCATAAACATTAAATATTTATTTTAAAAAAGGCATAACAAACACATTATAGTCATGTTTATTTTGCATATAGAATGCTCTTTGAAGCTCTCATCTATAATTTACTACAGATATCTTTTCAATGCAGTACAAAGCCTCCTTAATGCATATACTGATCATAATGCATTATAAAGATATTTATAATGCATTATTTATATGGCTAAAATGTGTGGTATGCTTCTTGAGAAATACTTATGTTTATAATGCTTTCTTAATGCATTATTATTTGTACTGTAGAAGTGTTCATAAATTACTAAAAGCATGGCCTTAAGTAAAGTGTTACTGTAAATTGATATTTTAATCTTAATTATTAATGCTGCATCACATATTTAGGAGGACACAGCTACATTTTTGTTCTTATTTGGTGTGTTATCTGACTTTATTCAGGTCATACTGAAGATTGTACTGAACCCCAAAGTAAATTTTACGTGGAGACACCTTATTTTAATGTTACCTGTCTTACAAATGAAAAATCACATGATGTTACATGACGTCAAAGGTTCTTTATTGCATATTTATATAATACCTAAAGGATTCTCCTTAAATGCCAATAATGAAAGATTTTTGCACTTGTTATAATGTAATAGAAAATCTCACCAAGACATTATATTAAATTTCTTTAATTCATAACCAGACATTTCCAGCGCAAATTCTGTTACAAACCAAGACCTGCTGTTTAATTTTTTTAAGTTTCATCCCTCTGTTCATAGTTGTATAGTAAGCATCCAGAGGGGAAAATTTGTGTCCCCAAACAAGTTGTTGTTTTTCTGACCTCAGTGTCAACATCTGCTCAATGTATCCTGATTTGTCTCTTTATCCCAAAGCATTCAGAAAATTGTGTTCTTATATCAAAGAGACTGTTCTCAGTATCCCATGAATCTCTGTTATTATGAAAAGGTAAAGAAACACCAGATAATGCTGAAAATTCACCCTGTCATTTCACTGCCCATGGCAGGCTCTAGTCACCTTTTAATAAATTAAAAGCTGCAGCACGACTTTAGCATGAACACGTTGCATAATACAGCATACGCTCTGTGGCCGTGGGTAATTTAAACTTACTTATTTTTTCTGCAAGTAGAAAAATGTAGTTCCATTGTTTGCGAAAAACAGCCCCCTTTGTGAAATCACTTCCTAATTTATTTTTGCTGTGTCTGCCCCTAGTTTTAAAAGTATGGCGTCATTATCGAAATTCCCGGCTCAGTTTATTACTTACAAAAACCTAATGAATGTCATTGAGTGGGAAGGCACACCACGCACTCTCTCCTGGGGAAAAAAACAACATAATTCAGTAAAATCAGACCGCGTTGAATCATTGCTGTGTGTCTGATTTGTCATATATGTGGTGTTTTTACACATTGAGACGGCCAACATGAGTAGCAGAGGGCGCTGAGTATCGCCGATAACCTTAACCGAATTCACCACTTCCTCAGCCTAGAGTTTATTATTCTTTGCAGAGGCCAGTTGTAGTCCTTGCAGGATGGACGGCAGTTGTGTGTATGCTACTTAAGCAAAGACCGCAGCGGTAATAGGCCAAATTATACAATAAATCCTTCCCAGATGTCCTGCCAAGCAGAAAAAAATCGCTGTCTCCTTGCTGTATACACTGCCCTCGCAGCACTCTGCTGAACTCTGCGTGTATATTCAGTTACCTCGGACAACTTTGGAATGTTTGGGTTTTCCAAGATTGTTTCCATCACTGGGCTCATGTGGTCCCTGCGGAACGTCGACGTCCAGCCTTACGGCGGAATTACGGGCTGCACCGGCTCCCCCGTATTTTGATAACCCCTTAATTGGTGTCTTGCTCAAGAGGCCAATTAGCCTCCCTTAAAAAAAGTAAGTCTTGCTAATAGTGTCGCAAAGGTTGAGCGCAGAGCTACAGCTACACTTTATAACACAGAGAATTATTTGTATCTATGGTAATTGTAAGTGAAACAACAAAAATTACATGGGACTGGTGGAGGTCTAGACATAAGTCTAGAAATAAAAAGCCTTTTAGTGAACATTTCATTACTTTTAAAACCCGCAGGCTATGTAGAAAATGAGCTGGCCTAACTTTAAATACTGAAACTTGTGATTTACTTGGCATCTGTTGTGATGAAGAGATAGCATTATGAACTCTACGGTTCCTTGGCAGGTGACGAAAGCAATCAAGCTCCCTCATGGATTAAACTCATATTCATTATAAGAAGGCCATTCAATGATAATAGCTACTGATGAAGAGTCAAGATGAAAAGTCAACTGTCAGGATAAAAGCGCATGATTAGCTGCACAACTGACTACACAGAGTGCAAGGCTACAGCACACTGTGTAAACACCTCTCTACTGAGGTGACTGTTTTATCCAGAGCCACTTTTCACCCCTCTGTACAGCTGGATGTTTTACTGGAGTAATTGAAGTTAAGTACCTTGCTCTGGGCTACTACAGTAGGACCCCTCTGGGGAAGTGAACTTTAAAATGACCTTTGGGTTGCAAGTTTCCTCACAAGTGCCCTTAACCATTACAAATGATAAACATTTAAATTGTTCAGCACTCTCTTAAAGGCATAGGCAAATTTCTCCCTGTAAACTATGCATATATTTTACATGTATATGTTTTAACAGTATTTATGTAGCAGTAATGCATTCTGCATTCCTATACTGTGCACGTCGCTACCAGTTTATTTTCTAAAAGGTATAGTCCTATATGCGGGATGATTCTGGGCTGTGTGTAGCTGCTTTGCTCCAGGACACCCTCCTTTGGTTTTGTCATATCCCTGCATGGCGTTCTTCCCATGTCGTCAGTGGGCCGGCTGATGGTCATTTGGTTCCGGCTGCTCTCAGTGGTACCCAGGGGTGTGATAATTGGGGGGGGGGGGTGTATTTATTGTTTCTGGGGTCCCACCCAAAAAGTCACTTCGGGGGCCCCCTGCCCCTCCTCCGATGTTTCAAAAGTAAAATGAATGGCTAGCAGGTTGATTTAAAGTTTAATGTGGGGGTCATGGGTAAGCGTTTTGTCGGGGGCCCAGGATGTCTCAGCCCATCCCTAGTGGTACCTCAGCCATGATAACGAAACCAGCGTTTCATCCGAATTCAGCCTTAGTGCTCCACAGACGTCAGACATAGCCTGTATACCACATACTGTAATCTATTGTAGGGCGATAAATACTTTAAGCCAATGAAACATTTCAGCATATTTTATATCATATTTTATTTCTTTAGCAGACACTTTTATCCAAAGCAACATAATCCTAAGAAAGAAGGGTTAGACCTTGGAGAAATCGGGGGTGACGGGTCATGCCGAAGGGCCCAACAGTGAAATCATTCTGCTGACCCTGGGATTTGAACATCCTGACCCACAAAGCCACACACCACGGCAAGTTACACAGCTTACCTACAACATATTTATGATCAAAAGGCCGCCTTATGTTTTGAAAGCTCTCTTCCCATTCCCTATTATTTCTGCCACAATAATCCATTATGGCTTTAAATGTTGATCTCTGCAAGGTCTGTCATTTGTCAGGTGGCTCGTTTGGCGTCCGGAGCAGACCTCCGCCCCGCTGGGGAGCCCAAACACCACGGTGAAAAAGCATCTCTTCCACCTCCTCGCCCGCTAAAAAGCCAGCTCGGCTGCTTTCCGGCGCGTCTCTGAGCCATGTGCTTTCATCAAGCCCCCGGAGTGGCATTTCCTGAATCGGCCCCGGCAAGGTGCTGAGACTGGGTGTGCTGGGAGTGAAACGGGAGAGCTGGAAAATCTCTCGTGTCCCGGTCCATTACGATCAAACCTCTGCGCTAAAGGCTAACAGTCAGAGCACTCGCACAGCTATATGAGAAATGTCTTCCTCACATTGTGATCATCCTCTTTTTGTCCTCCCTCTTCGTCTTGGGACAAACAGAATCATTTTTGCTTGATGGTAAAGCAGTTTGAGGTTTATTTGCATCCGTAGACCCGGCTAAACTCAGATACTTTACTGTCCCTTTTTGGTCACAATCTTTGTCCTTTCCAGAACTTTCTTTTCGGTCCGTACTGATGAGGGATCAGCTGGGAAAGTGTTCAGATTTTAGACGGTATTTGGTGGCCTTATCAGCTATATTAGTGCAATTTTGGATGGAGATTGTTTCATGAGCTTTTACGTAGTGCAAAGTAACCATGTAATTAACTGTAATTAAGATCCATCATTTAATCAAAAAATGCCCTTATTGTGAATGAGTTATTCCTGCTTTTTCTGATGGAAAAAAACAGTTGACGGGAGCATTAAACACTTTTCCATTGAACTGGTTTGACTTTTTTAGTTTTAATATGACGGTATGTTTTTTTTTCATATAAAAATGTGAATAATCAGTTACTTTCAGTTACTTAGTTTCATTTTATCTTCCTGATATTTGTTTGATTACCTGTTAAAGTTACCTTCCAACCCTGGTGGTCGTACTCCTGGCCAGTGATATCCCCAGTCTGTTTAATTTGCAGATTTATTTGTTTGCTGTGTCAGTAAATATGCAGAAAATAGAAATATCTATCTCCTTTACTCGTTTATTTATTCCTACATCACAAGACTGCATTCATCTTTTTAGATAGTGGTTGGCGCGGCTGGCAGTTTGCACTGAACCCAGATTCTAGCTGGCACTGTTCAGTCCACTGTAGGTCCGGTCCAGACCTGGGAATTATGGACGTAGCAGTGAAACCGAGGAAGGAAGTGGATGACGAAAAGCCATCACCTCTGAACTCATCTTCCTTTTAATAAAATATTCAAAACTGACTCAGTAAAAAAATGGAAGCACATTATGTTTATTTGTTTTGAATTTGTTTCTTTAAAGACCAGAAACTGAATACTTTGGAAAGAAATTGGTTCACAAAAACAACACTTCAGCACATTGATTCAATCAAAGCCTTGATGTGCACCTGATCCTTTTACAGTGTAACCACATGTCACCATGATTAACAGGAAATTTACAATTAAAAACAAAAGGCAGAATTATGAAATTTGTTACCCCGCGTGTAGATTCAGGAAGTTAATAAACCTGTTTTATAGGAAGGGCTTCTAAGCTCAGTACACGGAACCCCCCCCCCCCCCCAGCCCATCAGCCAGGTGTAAGAAAACAGAAATGTGAAGCTGCTGACCATTTGTTCGCAAAGTCAGTCTCCTCACCACCAGCACCACCCCCATCTGGTTGCCATTACCTTTGCTTACGGTCACATCTCCTGAAGGCGGTCTCCTGTGTTAAACGGATACAGACAGAGCACACTATTGGGGGACTGCCTCTGGGATATCCCTGTTAGTGTGTGTGTCAGAGTTACGCAATTGGCTGCCAAACTTGCCGAGAGGTACCTGCGTGTTTGTCTTTAAACGTCTAGTCCAATAACTGCAGGTCCAGTTCCCCTCGCTTGCCGTAACTACCAACACCATTGGTCACTGGGAGTGTGATGACATGCTAGTGTGTCTAGGACAGATGTATACGTGGTAGGCCATTTTGATGTATCCTGGGTCTCACTGATGCTTTGATTCTACATAATTCATGGGATGACGTCCTTTAAAACCTTTGCCTTTATAACCTTTCTGTGCTGTGGAGTTCAGAGAGCCATGAAGATTTACGGAGGTTACAATAGGACACATTGCCAATAACAAAATTAAATGGATGTCGTAAATAGCTACACTGAAGTAAAATCAGAAACATCTTCCGTTAGATCCTCTTGCTGCACAGCCAAACGCATAATAAAAACTTAACATTGCTGGAAATAATTAAATGGTTGCAGTTTTTGAAAGATTTGAAAAGCATTTGTCCTTGTTTTATAGGGTTTAGCATATTTGTTGCCTTTGTAGCTCAAATTCTGGAAGTGTTTGTTTAGCCAGCTGTGATGCTGGAGGGGATCCTTTGGCGGAGTGAGCTGCTCTTCTCCGAAATGCACGCTCGGTTTGATGGGAAGCCTGGGCGGCCTGTGTGGGCACGTGCCCATCCGCCAGCCGCCGCTGGTCCGCAGGGCAGAAAACAATGCGAAAAGTATCAGGATAATGTGAGGAAACCAGCTCTACGCTACAAATATACTGGGGTGGCATGTGGCTTTGTGGGTTAGGATGCTGTGCCTGTGACCGGAAAGTCACCAGTTCAAATCCTGTAGTTGGTAGAGTGATTTTGCCTTTGGGCCTTTGAGCAAAGCCCTTCACCCCCAATTGCTCCTGGGACTGGCTGTCCCTGCTTTCTCAATTGTATGTAGCTTTGGAAAAAAGTGTCTGCTAAATAAATAAAATGTAACAAATGATTTTACAAGGCATCAGTATTTGTTTTCTTTTCCTTTGGTTGAGCAATTCTGTGAAGTATGATGCCCGTGACATTTTTTTCCCCAAGATTCACTTTGCTTTCCAGCACAACAGTGGTTCTAGATGGCGGGAAATGGTCTTTGAGATTTAAGGGATTAATCCCAGTGGTCATCATGGCAACGAAGATGCCCGCTGTGGGCATGAGCAAGCAGTCACGTGAAGCACCACACTCAGTGTCATCATCGTTTCCAAAAAGATGAAGTACCGTAAACAGCCAAACTTTTGAGACTGAGCTAGCGGAAAAGCGACCTTTAAGCACTGTGCCGTACAAGCATCCAGCGGTCTGGCAGTTTGGACCACGTCTTTTTATGCATGCAGAGTTCTTTTATTTTGCTCTTCTGAAAGAAATGGTGCAATTGATCTTTACGGGCCAGTTTAACTGGATTACTCCCCTGACTTTCTGGTCCGTCTTCTTTGTAATTAACAAATGGACTCCGTAGCGGGGCAGCAGCAGTGGAAGGGGAATCAGCACAGAGCGGGTCCATTTCCGGCTCTCCTGTCCTGTCAGTGACATGACACTGACTGTCTCGGTCCACGTAGAAATGCCCCCAATCGTCTACTCGATTAGGGTCGGAAGGCTGGCCAACGCCCCTACATCTGCTTTTGCACTTGATGCAAATCCTAAAACATCCTGGGTCACCCACAGCTCTCGACATGCTCTGCTCTCAGCCACCCCCATCCCCATTCCCGAAAGTAAAAGCTGAGCCTAGCTTTCAAGCCCTATGGCCTTTTAACCACAAGGAGGGAGTCGGTCGAGTGGTTGGGGGCAAGGGGGAGGGGGTGGTGGTATTCTGCAATGAAATCATAAACTGTAAAATGCAAAAAAATAAAACGGAAAATAAGCCCCGGACTGTGGTGGCGAAGCTCGTCATGTCGTGTCTGCTCCATTGGCCGGTCTCCTTTCTTTATCATTGCAGGACAAATCAAGTGCTTATTCAGGACGTCCAGAAATGGGTGGTTTTAAAAGGGGGGTAGCAAGTGTCTCCAGAGCAAATAGACTGAATATTACTCTCCACAATTTTCTATTTGTCGTCTGATCATGGATTTTATCCTTTGATCTATAAGCTGTTCAGGTTTCTGGTGATTCATTTGAATCCCTGCAGTCACTGGCCTGACATCTTCCCCAGTGCTCATCGCCTTGGTAACAGATCGGCACATAACTGAGGTCACAGGCCCCACATAACGACTGACTGCCCACCTCAACCTGAGCTACCTGTCAGGGTGAGCAGCATATCTGCTGGCCTGGCAAAGCCAGGAGGTGTTTCTCGCCCACTGTAGTGAAACGTTTGCTGCACGGCATCACAACATTATGTATGTAAAGAGCTGTGACATCTTGTGCAAAAAGACTCATCTATGCTCATCCATTATATTTTTATCTATTTCTTATTTGTCATAGTACAGTTCTGTGTAGCTGAGCTATTCAAATTCAACTTTTTTTCTTGTTGTCTTTTCTTCATCCCTCCCAATATTTTCTGCGACACAACAGTAGCAACTAATGGTATATGTGGAGCCCTGGAGGGACCAGGGTTTTTTTTATTTTTTAATTTTAAAGGCATATTGTACTAAATCGTGTGAACAATTTATTTTAATGTTGCCATGAAATACTAAATCAAACTTACAATATCCTCAAAATGTGCATACAATTTACTTTTGTTCTGTTCTCAGTTTGCTAGTTCGAGCTCTCAGATTAATTTTGAATTTAATTAAACTTTACATTTTGGTTATTTATCTTTTTGCCGAAAGAAAATGTGACCACAAAGCCAGAAGCTAGAATAAAGTGCAGGAATACTATGAGTTTTACGGTAGTACGTTTATTCACTCAAGTATTTGTAATAATACACAATATGTTTCTCATTCTAGCTTGCTGTTATTTTGGGAGACTGGGCACTTGTCCAAACATAGCTTCACCAAATTATATATAAATGGGAAATTTGACATTATGGCCATCTAATTATTAATACTGCACATGGTAATAACCAATATATGCATACATCATGGAGCCTGCATGTTAATAATAATCATGTATGCCTCCCAATCCAAGTTTATTCTCCAGTACTTCTTAAAAATAAATTCGCCTTTTATTTTAATGAGAAGGCCACACAGTTTTACATGACTGTTTTGGTCTGTATTGCATTGCAATGCACACACTCCAACAAAAGAAAAGGACAAGTGGTTTTAGAAGGTGGATGGAAGAAGGGATGATAATGCAGAATCAACACAAAGGGGAATATAGCGGTCATTGTCACAAACTTATTACTGTAAATGTCGTTGCTCTAATTTTTAAAATTAATTTGAAGAGACTCAAATTATACAAATTCATTGTCTAAACTGTTGATTTTGACTCTGGGGTAGTTGATCAATTTTGTTAAGTTACTATTTATTTCTGTAATAAAAGTATTTCGTGAAATCCTGGGCAATAGTTACTGAGCTGACAAAAAACAGAAAACTGCTTACATAGCACAGAAGCAGCTTTAATCAAAGTAATGAATGATCTGCTTATGACTTCTGACCGTAGCTGTATGTCTTTGTTGGTGATACTAGATCAAACTGCAGCATTCAATACTGTGGACCATAACATTGTCTTGGACCGGCTAGAACCTGTGGTTGGCATTAAGGGGACAGCACTTGCTTGGTTTCGCTCCTATGTAACTGATCATTATCACTTTGTCCACATGAACAATGAATCTTCCAAGATCAAATATGGTGTCCCACAGGGATCAGTGCTGGGCCCGCTACTTTATATGTGTAACTGCCACTTTATATGTGTAACATTATTAGAAATCATGGTATTGGGATTCATTGTTATGCTGATGATACACAGTTATATATATATAAAGGCTGTTAAGCAGGATGATGCATCACAGCTGTCTTGGTTGGGAGACTGTCTACTAGATATCCGATGTTGGACAGCAAAAAAATTCCTTATGTTAAACACAGAAAAAACAGAAGTACTGCTAGTTGGTACCAAGGCTGCTCAAAATAAGTTTGACAACCTCAGCCTCAGTGGTCTTCCAACTCAGCCTAACACAATGGTCAGAGATCTTGGTGTCCAGTGGCCTGTACTACAAAGCGGGGTTACTGGCTTATCGGCGTAACTTGTCGGATTTAAGGTAGTCTGGGCAAAATGTAAGTGAAGTCCATTTAAACTGTGGTACCTTAAATCCAACAAGTTACCCCAATAAGCCAGTAACCCTGCTTCGTAGTACAGGCCACTGGTTCATTCAGATTTATGTTTCGATGCTCACATAACAAGTACTAGAACTGCATTCTATCATCTACGGAACATAGCCAATCAGCTAGTACAAAATGCAGCAGCCAGAGTTCTTACGAACAAAAAATAATAATATTAGCCCTTTTCTATGCTCCCTGCACTGGCTTCCAGTTAAGTCTCGGATTTACTACAAAATATTGCTATTGACTTATGAAGCACTGAATGGCCTTGCACCAGAATATCCTACAGATCTACTGGCCTCATACAACCCACCTTGCTTGCTTCGATCTCAAGGAACAGGACATCTGTTAGTACCTAGGTTAGAAAGAACTACAGCAGGCTGCAGAGCATTCTGTTGTAGAGCTTTGCAGCTGTAGAATAGTCTTCCAGCGGATGTGCAAGATACAGGCTTACTCTCAGTATTCAAGTCTAGACTAAAAACATACTTGTTAGCTTAGGCTAGCTTGTAGGGACTCTAGTCCTAGCTCTAGCTAACTGCTCACTCCCAGTTAGACCTGCAGTGTGAGGTGTAGAGCAGGGTGGGGATCAGTGCCATTGGCTTTGGATGAACTGAACTGTTAGTGCTGTCTCTCTAGCTTCACATCCCCTTGTGGAATTGGAGTGCTGACCTTCAGGGACTCCCCATGCCTGCGTTCCCACCTGCCTCTCCCTCCTACTTATGCTGACATAGCCGTATCTACCGGAGCTTACATACTGCACTCACCTAACTGTTTCCAATCTCTCTAGTCTTCCCTTCTTTGGCTAATTGCACATTTTATTTCCCCAACCCCATTTTGGGCTGTGCTGCCTGGAGATCCCAAATTATCAAGATGTCGCAGGCAGCAGGATAGGCAGGACATCTCCACTACCTGTGGTGTCATTCCAGCCTGCTCGCCCTTCTGCCTGTAACGTCTCTTCTATATGCTCTGCTGCTGTACCACTGTTCTTCCTGCCATCTGAAGGAGAAGCAGCACCAGCACCTGCCTGCCACCACCTGCCTGCTCCCCGCTTTGAGACTTAAATGTTAAAATTGGGACAGTTGACCGTGATCTCGGACTGACATATAGTTTTCATTTGTTTGTTTAATTTGTTTGTTTGGCCGCTTTTTTCAGCTGACCTGGATGATTCCCTTTACTGGTTGATTCAATTCGCTGCAAGTGACACCCTCATTTTTCTGAGGGCTGCTGTTAAGGTACAAATCTAAAATGTCCCTGAGCTCAGTGATGGTGCTCAAAAGAATGACAGAAATGCCATTAGGCCCAAGGTTACACAAGCAGTAGATGAAATAAAATTAGCAGTGCTCATCATTGAGTATCTGTGACTCTGATTGTAACGAGTCTGAGTGGTTCTCTGAGTCAGGGACTCGGATCTGTGGCTTTCCCAGGAAATCGACCAGCTTGTGCCAACATCTGACCACAGTCTGCCATAGACAGTTGCTCTTATGCTTGATGAATCATTGAAGGACCTCATGCATAGAAGCAGAAGCCATCTTGAGACTGAAAATACACTGATAACCACTGGAAACAGCACCACTCTGAAGCCTTTTGTCTTTATTAAATTTTAATGTCACATGCAGGGATGATGATATGCCATAAATTTCAATATCAATTTTACTGTGAGTAGAAACAGGATAAAACTACAACCTGTATTAGATAAACGCCAAATAAATACCAGCCATTTTTTGAGTAAAAATTTTCAAAAGTTAAAAGCTTTTTTTCTTTTTTGGACTAAAGCTAAACATTAAAATCCAACATGAGCACGCAGTTTTCTCTTCCTAGATCAGGTTCAGATGTACGTGAGAATATATGTGAGTTTAAGTTCAAAACGGCAGTTTTAAATTCATTGTGTTCCTTAATAAATCAGTATGTCGGCCAGGGAAAATAAAACATTAAGAAAGCCGCCTGCCCGGTGCCCCATCCCGTCATACGCTCATCTGTTAAACACACCACCCAGGGAGAGGAAACATGCAGAGGTGCATTGTGGGTGTTCCCACCGGGCCGGCCTTGAAGCCTGGCTGGAAGGAAGCGGCCTCGGAGCCTTCCCCAGCGTCTGTCCCTGCCTTTTGGGGGGGGGCGGCCCTGCAGGTTTCCTGGCTTCCAGGCCCAACTGGGGAGACACAGTCCATGCACAGAGACTCTCCTCCACATTTTGCAAAATAATGAATGTAGATTCTTCCCAGAAAAAACAGAGGAGCACGGCACAATTGTACCATTGTTCAGAGTAGGTAAGCAGAATACCACGTTAACCAGAGTCTTTATGACATTTTAATAACTCTAATAAAGGCTGTGTGGTCTCTTTCTGAGGCTTGAGAGAATTCGACTAGGCTGTCGGGCTCGTATTATGTTATATAATATTACATGCTATAGTATCAAAGTGTATGGCGCTATATGGTTTGGCAAAAATATTATTCATAGGGAAAGCTACCATTTATCACGCTCTGCCAAAGTCCATGGAGGTACATGTAATTCCTCTAGGGGCGCACACACACACAGCTGGGAGGTAAAGTAAGTATAATGAGCCGCCGCCGGCGCAGAATGGACAGTATCAGCCCAGCGTTTGGAAAACACATCTCAGCGTGAAATGGCACAAGGCACATATTTAAGCGGTCGTGCATCATGGAGACGTCGCCCCAAAACCCCGGTGCCAAAAAGCACACAAGCGCCACTGGACATTGTTTTACTGGCCAGACTTAATATATTTGAAATTATAATTAGCGGAGGAAATGTTACATTTGAAAGGAAGGACGGCTGTAAAATCCCCCTAGTTCAGGGACAGGCTCTTGGCATATCTGTACTATGACTTTTCATCTTCTCTTTCCATGGGAAGGGGTATCCCTGAATGTGGGGGGGAGTAGTTTTTACTAGTTTCACCACACTACTATAATAATAATAATAATAATAATAATAATAATAATAATAATAATAATAATAATGCATTTGTATAGTGTTTTTCAAGGACTCAAAAATACTACAGTGAAATGTAGTATTGAAATTAACAGTATTGGAAAATATAAACTATAGTACAAAATATCAATACATATATGTATACAGTATATGAAATTTAATAGGCTGGTAATGTAATAATGAATAGAAACTACTCAAAAGCTAAAAAAACATAGTCAAAGTTTCATCTCAGTGACCTCAGTTGTAACCAATATCCTTAAGATTTTCTGCAAAATTACACAGTGTGTGCAGTTTGCTGTGAAATTTGTCACTAAGCATAACATTATGTTAAATTATCAAAGCCACTTTGACCAGTCCCAGGTAGCTGATGTAAAAAAGCACATGCTGTCTGTTCCAGTCAGGAGGTAAATATGTGGAATAAATAGCACCAATATAAACGTGAGCTCTTTCTTTAAGGCATTTCATGTGTTAAAAGATTGAAGAGGCACAATTGCCTTTAAAACATTTTGTATTCACTCCATAATAGGAATTAGATATTATTTTTAGTAGTAGTAGTATTTTTTTCTTAATTTTTTCCCACATTGACACCATTTAACCTTTTTACTAGGTTGGAGTTAATTTAATTTAATGTCCATGTCATGTTTAAGTGCATTGAATTGAAGTGAAACTTTATTTGCAATTTGCACAGGTACAGAAGTACAAGCACATTGGAATTCTTGCACGGATCCCATGGTCAAGATTTAAAAACAATAAACAAGACCAGGGCTGGACTGGCCATCTGGCATACCGGACGATTTCCCAGTGGGCCTATGGTTATGTGGGCCAGCAAAATTTTTCGTGGGGTACCCTGCCCCCCACTCAGCAAAATGTACCATGGTGGACCTCAAAGTCCAGGGTGGAGTTTTAATCTCAGGCCTGAACAAGACTATGACATACAGAAAGTTGCATTACAATAGAAAGTCTTATTTATGTTCTATTTATTACTATTTCTTGCACTAAGACCAAGATCTCATCACATGACCCATGCATCATACAGCTGAAGCTGACAATAAAAGACCTTGGCTTGACAGTGGGTTTTGAAATGTGAAATCCTCTGAAAAATGAACACCAGCTTTCATATATGAATATGAAAAGGGCTCGCCTTCCTTCTTCCTCGTACCCATGTCTTTGTCGTTACTCCACGTGCCGTTATACAACACACAGATGGACGACCTCGACCACACTCCGACCTGAAGCACTGGTGCTGATTAATGCATTTGAGTGAATTTTGACTTCTGCGAGATTCCTACTGAATGTATAGTGGCGAGCAGGCTAGATGGGGTCAGGAAGTCGATGCTGCGAATGTCTCACTGAAAAAGCGCTCTCTCAGTCCCCCAGGCGTTCAGGCTGCTTGCTGATTTACATCAGGACAGTTATCATTCTGTCCAGAAGCAGACAGTGATTAATTACTTTTGCCATTTTTGACCGAAAAAAAAAAAAAATTAATGAAGACTGGTTTTTGTTCTTTTCTTTTAGCTTTTTAAATAAAACAGTTCCAGGGTCATGCTATTCATTTAACCTTTTATGAGAATTTCAAATAAATAAAACTTCATTTTATTTGGAATATATGATATTAGTTCAAAAAACAAATATCTTGCAAATCAAGTCTTACTACTGACAACACCCTTCCATCATCCGAACCCAGAAAAGTTTATCATTTCACATATTTTTGTAATATTTCTGCATTATCCTTTTGCAATGCATGCAAAAGCTTCTGATTTCTGGCTGTGGAAAGACGTGTTACTGGTTCAGAAAGGGAATCCTGAAGGATTCTGGGATCCGGGCTGGGCTGTGCTTGCTAGGGCGGCACTCTCAGCTTCACTGTCACCATGTTTCCCGCGCTGAAGCTGGATTCGTTTAAACAGTGTTTTCACAGTCATGGTGTGGCTCCCCCGAACACGCTGCACACACCCCCAGTGAACATCTTAGACCCCTTCAGGGCTCATATTGAGTGTTGTCAGACTAGCGAGCAGAAAATGTGAGGTGACACTCCCTCCCCCCAAATGCCCCCCGACCCTCTTTACAAAGAAACATCTGTCCCACTTTTTAAAAAATGGAGGTTTGAATTCCAGTGTGATCATATTCCCTGTGTGCTCCCCCACCCGAGGCACACGGCCTTTCTGTTTGCATTTCGGCAACCCTGGTGTCAGGGCGGCCCGTCCCATATGAAGTGAAGGGTCTCCCAGGCCAAGTGGCCGGCAGTCCACCCCGGAACCTAATCCTCACCCCTGCTGATTCTGGGACCAGAGCATCACAAGTACTGATTGTCTGACATTCATCGGTCCCTGTTATAGAGGAATTCTAGAAGGATCTGCCTTCATCATTTTACAGTAGACAAAGTCCCCACAACCCTGACTGGGAAAAGCAGATGAATGGATGGATGGGCAGACAGACGGAAAAAAAAATTCTATCTAAAAAACAATTCTATAAATCTCCAACCTCCTCAATCAATGACCAACAATCTGCACTGCAGTGCTGATGTCAATCATACAGTTTAGGCAACGTTAAATATACTCAACATAAAATACATGAATAACCACTATACATTACAGAACCTAAAAAAAATCTTCAGTAAAAATTTAAACATGATTAAGTAATATGTATTGCTTTCTCGGGTTTACAATTCTGTTTTTTCAAGAATTAAATCACTGATTTAATAAAAAATATTAAACAAAGAAAATATTGCCATTGTTAATGGTGATGGTGTACATAAAAGTGGTGAGACTGAATATTTTAGGCAGAAAACATCACAAAAGTCACAAAACACTGTATTCTATATGTATTGATTACTGGTGGAAAAAAAGAAAATTGCCAAAAGGCAACATTTTCTTTGTATTTCTGCCACAAAGCAACATTCTTGTAATGTTAAAATTTGAGAGAGGGATCTTACTTAATAGACGTTTGATATTTGCACCAGAAGCAATACGTATTCTTCAGAAGTGCAGAGGCCACGTATGATTCTGGTTGCACGGTATGAACCACGGAACAATGTTAAGCGCAGCCTTTAAATGAACAGGCTGCTTGTCTATCCTTTAGGTGCCTGTTTGTCTGTGCTGGATTTTCCCCCCTTTCTAAGTAAAACAGTAAATGCAGCTTCAATGAATAAAATGCTAAAATAAGCTCTGGAACCAGCTCGAATTCCAAACAGTAAACTTTTCCTCGGTTGATTATTCTTAGTCCTGCCAGGCTCCTGCTTGAAAAGAAAGAAAAATGTTAAAAAGAAAAGGAACTTTAGAAGTTAATTGCGCTGTGGTGGGCATACATATCATGCATTGTATTCAGGCGAGCAGTATCAGAACCTGGCTGCCTCTGCCCTTGGGCCCATCTCTTACATCCTCTATATATCTGTGGTGAAACTTTACCGCACCGGCTGCATGTGAAAGTGGCAAATTAAAGACAACCAATCCATAACTGTCAGCCTTTCCACTATAGAAATCCATGCATTTCTTTTAATTACGTGTGACGGTCTCCCTGACGGCATGTGTATCAGGTTGTATTGTAACTAATTATAATCATTGTAATTGACAGTTTAAGTTCCATGTACTATATGTCACGGGTGGGGAGGGATTCCAGCCATTATCAGAGGATTGACTGCACATGTTTAAATACTGGAGGCAAAGTATTCAAACTAGAAGATAGTTTCATTATATGTTTTACTCAACTATTATCATCAAAGCTGATCTCTGACCAGGTACTGGGCCTTTGATAAGTATCACTGGACTTTACCGATGCATCAGCTGGACTCACTGAATCCCAGGGTCTTATTGAAGTTTCACAGAGCCATACTGTATGTATCAGATGTTCACACAGAAATATCGCAAATGTCAATAGACCTCACAGTAGTTTCATAGTGTCTTAATTAAGTATCAAAGGACGTTACTGAAGTGTTAAAAGGTCTAACTGAAATACAATGAAGTTTCATATATTTTCACAGAGTATTTGATACTGAGGCTTTACTGAAGTGCCACAGTGCCTCACAGAATTATTGCAAAGCCTTATTATAATGTCAAAGGGCTTCACTGGAATATCAAAGGGCCTTATCAAAGTCTGAAATATCACTGTAACATTAGTTGGTGTAATGAAAATGCATTTAGCCTGGCACGCTGTTGAGGAAGTCCCCAGTTGTGTGCTCTGTGCCGCAGCCTTGACCAGAATAAGAAGTTAGATGATGGATAAATAGAAATTGAAAGTAGTGCTTCTATTATATTTAACATTGCTTTCAGAGATTTCTTAAAAATTGTACTGAATGATCTATTCCTATTATTGTACCTAGATTTAAATGTCCAATAGCTAAAGGACGTCGTAGTAATGAAATACAACATGGAGTCAGAAATGGTCCAGGAAAGACATTAAATAAAAATTCAATGGTTAACTCTCCCCCATATGCAAATTTTGGACCTTATGTTTTACGGAACAGGCCTCAAGTTCATGGTGCCCCTGAAGTGACCAGGCAGGTTTGGAAAACGACTGGGTAAATGGATGGACCAACTCCATTTGCAGCTATAAATCTTACAAACTTTCCTGCCTGAATGAATGAACATACTGAATCCCAAAAAATTAAATTCCCAATTAAAATTAAATCCCAAAATATCAAATCCTTCTAGAATAGCCGATTAAGTGATAGAACTAATAAATATAATATATATAACTAATATAATAATATATAACTAATATAATTCAATATAGAATTTATATACTTGATAACTACTATATTACACAACTGGAAGGCAAAAGCAATAGTGATGAAAATGTATAATGTACCATATTATCCAGAAAATGATACATGAGTTTCTTTCTACACAAAAGCTGTTTTTGAAACGATGCACTGCATATGGCAAACTGCATACTGTACCCAGTGTATACTGTATAGTGCATATTGTTAGTCAGTGTAGTATCCAGTATGCCAGCTTTTTCATAAGAGTTTTATACAGTAGCATGCTATATTTGCGAGCCTTTTAATTCGGTAATGACCATTTCCCACAGACAAGGCATTGTTAAAAAACAGTGTTTTTCAACCAGTGTTTTGCAATATCCCATCAGACTACAAAAAAGCTTATTACAAATAAAATAATTTAAAATAGTAAATAAATGACCAGCTTACCTAAAGCATCACATCTGTCAAATGTGTCTTGAGATGTGTTGTCATTTACATGACTGAATAGAGTTATAAAGGCAATCAGGGCAAACAACTATACATACACAAATTGCAAAAGCATGTAATAAATAAATGACAAATCATAAGTAGGCTATAAATTAACATGTAGTTTGACCTAGATAAATTAATCAGAATGACAGTAACATTTAGTTCATCCTCTAGAGATTAGTATTTGGGGTTAAATCCCAACACCCATGTCCAGTGTGTATGCCTGAAGAGTAAACAAACTGTACCTTGTCTATGGGAAATGCAATAGGGAAATGTTAGCAGTTAACATTAGCTAGCTTGCTGATCCATGTTGAGCTGCTAACTTGTTTGGTCCAGTTAGTCTGACTCTGATTTATTGTACTGTGCCCTTCCTTTAAAAGATGAAAATAATAATATAAAAGGAAAGTGAATGAAAGTTTGAACAAATTTATTATGAGGCTCAGCTCTCCCTGGTGACCTTCAGGAGTCTTTGTCAATACCTAGAACGCAGAGATTGTACTAGTGTTCTTGGCCAAGACAGTTCTTGCTAACTTGCCTCTCAAGAACAAACTTGGGATGTAGTGAATCATGGGTTGGTCTTGTTTTGGCAATTGTGCAACTGATGTATCCTTGATATTTTGGGGTGGAGCAAGAATGACACTCGGGATTTTTTACAGTCCTCTGTACTTCTGTTTTTAATATTGAAACTGGTCTTTGGCAGTGGAAGATGACATAAAACGGGTACACTAGTACATTCAAGTATGTATATTGAGAAACACCCAAACAGTCAAACCAAGGCTGTGATGTTCTGCCACATTGCATTATGGGATGCAGTAGGCAAGGTGGACTGGTCTTGTGCATACTGGTGACATTTTCGAAATCTATATGACACTTTGGCATACTGCAAATTTCATATTTTTCACATACTACATACCACATACTACTTTTTGGTCTAAATCAGTATATACTAGTAGTATGAAGTGTGGTTTCGAAAAGTTAAGTTTACAGTATATACCTAAGGTGAAAAATGTTAAGGGTTTTTTCAACTCAAAATGAGGCACAGGTTAAAGTACAATCCCTTTGCTCATCAACCCACTCTTAAAAAGTTAAAATCCTGCTGGCCTGAGACATAATTAAGATCTCAGACAAGAACGTGGAAAAGTTATAATAAATAAAGTGGCTTGGACAAACGCCCTGAGAGGAGATGCCTTGTGTTAAGTATTGTGAGAGGCAGAGCTTTGGGAAGGTGCCTCAGGCTGCCTCGCACGATGTTTCATGGACGCTCTGTGGCGATTTCAGCGCACAGACCACGACAGGAATTGGACTGTGTGTCACTCCTGAACCTGACAGCTTGGCAAAGATCAAACTGCCCTCTGGGCAAATCTTACATCTCTGCATAATAAGCATATCAGAAGGTGATGATACTGCAGTTACTTGGCACGATTAACAATACAGAGAACATTTTTATTTAATACTTTATAGAATACTTTATAATTTTAATTCACATTCCTAGGCACTGGTACTTGAACTAATTGTTAATTATGGAAGAGATCTTCATATATTTTCTGCCTGAAAATGTAAGTCGAGGCGACTATGTTCAGCATGCCTGTCTATACTGTTCCAGATCACTCTATCAGCTGTAACTATACACAGCGTGCTGTAGATTGAGGGGCCTTAATTATAAGGCCACATGTACATATTTCTTGTGAACATCTCGAAAATGTGATGTCTTGAGTGTCTAATTCCTTTTCCCTTTTTCATCTTCCCTTCCCCTTTCATTTACTTTTCATCACTACAGTAAATGATCAAACACTATATGTCCCTTTCTTTTGTCTGTTAAAAAGAAGAACAGAAGAAAGTCAGATTTCACACCCTTTTGTCGCAACAGCTAATGCACTCAATAGCATTTTATTACAGATCACTCCCCTTTAATCTAATGTAGTTAACACCGGTTACCATAGAGACACTGTTTATTTTTACTCTCAGCTACTCATGGTGCCATATTATTATTAAAGTAGAAGTATATTATTTTGTGGTCTTGTCCAAGTTGTAAGTATCATCAGGTGCTGATTTCAGTCCTTCAGAATTATTTTCAAGCCTCATTTGAAACTGCCCAAGTAAACAACAAGATCTCTGTTGCTGGGATTCAGTCTTATGAAACTCCACTTTAAGGGTCACAGTGTGATAGAAATGTTAGTGCCAAAAAGTAGAATATGTAAATGGAATTATACTGGGCCAATGCATTTCTGTTTGGTGATTGTTGTATACGTTGCAATAAAAACATTTTAATTTGTAAATGTCAAAATGAAAACTGAAGACTTTTCTTAACTCATTTCGGCCTATATATTTAAGTATCTTAGACTTTCTGAATGAGTAACCAAAATGATCTGAGTGACAGCACACATTTATTCAGTTCGTTCTCTGAGTTGTTGTTCATTCAGTTTGTTCGTTGTGTTCAGTTCATCAAATGAGTGTTTCGTTGTTCAGTTTGTTCAGTTAGTCCGTTGACAAGTAAGACGCCCTCTCTTTCGCCACCCTCTGGTGCAATGATGTACAGACACCTGAAAAAGTCTGTATGCCTAATATCATGTAACTACCATTAAGTACAACATATAATGAGATAAATGCATAATACTTATTAATTAAAATATATGTAATTGCAGAATTAAAGTAACATGCAATGAAATAAAATTGAATTCATAGAAGGTACCAAGGGGCAGCCACTATGGGACGGAAAAGGGGCTTGTCCGACGTGGATGAATCAACGAACAAACCTGAAGAAATGTTTTACTTTGCCCAAGCTGGTATGGAAGGGACTAAACAGTTCAACCCAGGGACTCTCTCTATGATAAGTGTAAATGAATAATTTGAAACAAAACTTTGTTCTTTGGTGCACAGGTGCATTAGAATTATGTGACCATTTATCTGAGAAAATAGGAAGCTAACAATCATTGACAAAAGAAATTTCATAAATGATGTGACCCCAATGAATGTTTTCATAACTGCCTGATATGCATGACACTCCTCAATACTCAAAATCTTAGCTGAATAGAAAAAACGACACTGAAAACACTTGTCAGAGCAGCCTAGCGTGACATATGTGGGTTGACTGCTGTCCTGATTAGGTCAAATGTAGTGTCCAGTCTGAAAAATCAACCAGCCAGTTTTGGCTGTTATATGTATTCGTCTGCACGATCTGAGTGGATGACAGGGTTCGTCAGCTTTAATCAGCTGCAGAAACACCCTTTCGTTCACAGTCAAACCTGGAGCAGAAACCAGACTTCCACCAGACATCGGGCCTGCTGTAAACTCCCCCAGTGCGCACCAGCTACACCTCTACTTTGCACATAACGGCGCTAATAGAGATCTCAGTCCCCCCCCCCAACTGAATTTTAAGCAGTCAGAGAGCTGGATTTTCAGCATCATTAATTTGTATTCTCAAAGATGGAATTTCTAATGATTGCCAGCTAACCAAATAAAAAGTCTCCGGGCTGGTGCGGGTGGCCAGACAACTCTCTAGAAACTCTTACATTAGGCACTTTCTCTTTGCACAGTTGTCAGACTGTCCTGGGGCTGATAGACGGGGTGGATTTGGTGGTTATCCTCATGCACAATCCCTGGTATATGTCTGGACACAGCTTAGGACCACCAGAGACTTCAGCGCAGTGATGTGGTGTGTGTGCGCATGTATGTCTGTATATATACGTAGACAGCGGTGCAGTCTGAGCAGTTGGAAGAATAGAAAACAGTGTTAAAAGAGTAAAAAAAAAAACTTATGTAGAAGTGTGATAACTGTCCCATGAAAGGTGGAGACTTAGCTTTAGCCAGTGTTTGTATTTGACTATTTTAGTCCATTACAGCCTTTTTCCCAGTTCTGATATTACACTGTATATGTGTACTGAAGTGTTCCAAAAGGCTGCATTCCAAGTTGCTGGAATGCTGT
The DNA here is from genome assembly GCA_026777985.1 of Mormyrops attenuatus. Classification (NCBI taxonomy): domain Eukaryota; kingdom Metazoa; phylum Chordata; class Actinopteri; order Osteoglossiformes; family Mormyridae; genus Mormyrops; species Mormyrops attenuatus. The sequence goes on from JAODKC010000043.1 coordinate 15,087,966, forward strand.
ACCACTGGGATTGGTATTTATCTGTAGCACCTTAGTAGGGATCTGACTCTGAAAACAGGAAGATCAGGTCAAAAAAAGAAAAATTAAAAGCTTTAGAGCACTTACACAACGCACGAGGAGCAGCCCTCGTTTTTCCCCCATGGGGCCGATTCAGCGGCATCTTGCGGTGCGACTGACATGGGCCGCTAATCTCCCGCACGCTGGCTATGATTAAAGCACAGATCTGTCTGCAAGATAAGTCACGGCAGCTGTTTCCCGTGAAGATGCTCACCTCCTGGACCAGGTGCCAAGACACCAGTTGCTATATAAAGGTAGAGGTAAATAGTTGGATTCTTCCTCATTAGTTTAGTTTAATGGCCTTACATAGTTCATATCACTACATATGTAGGTAATGTTCTTGCCACATATTAATATTGTGTTCTGTGTAATAATGAATTCTCCATATTCCATTAAACGTTTTGGAAGAGGAAGGACAACCTATAGCCTTCCTACCACTTCTCTATAAAACCTATACTGTAAAACCATAAAACTTTACATCGAGCGCAAGCATAAACAGCATCCAGCAACAGACTAGAGAAGTGAGTCAGCATTATATGAGGATCTAAATTTAGTCCTGAGAGACGTCTCCTCAAAGGACCTTTATGAAGCCAACGCAGGGATCCTTTCAGAGCTCACCAGCGCTGGGCAGAAGGCCGCATTCCTAAAGGAAAATCAGAGGATGGGATTAAGGCTTTGCCCACACACAGGCCCATTTACTGGAAGTGTGTGCTGGCCTGGGACAGTGAAATGTTGTAAAGTCTTCGGCCCGACCCAACGGGGGCCCGCCCTCCTGCTCTTCGGCACTGACGACCGGTGACTAACACCACCAAAGGTCAGGGATCAGACGGCCGCTCAAAACCTCGATGGAGCGAATGCCAGAGGCAAATTGTCACAGTGGCATGACGGGTTATGTCACGGACTGAAATGCTGTCATTATGTGTGTAGATGGATGGCTCAGCTGATTCCAAGTCACCCAGGCTCACATTACAAAATAAAAATAGAAGTCATAGTTTAAAGTCACTTTAGCAGAGCTTGAATTTCAGCTGTTCACAATAGGCCCATTTCGGCTGGATTGGAGAGTGGCCATGTTTATTGTAACAAGCTGTTTTGATAAATAGTAGGAATGTTTATTGCTTATTGTAACAAACCTGATAAAGAATTTCATTAGTCAACATACACTGTTTATTCTGAAGTAATGGACGCTGAATTTAACTTGAACGTGTTAATTGTAAACATAGCAAAGCCACACAGGTGAAATTCTTAAAAGTAAAAGGATATCAGTGTAGGGAGATACGACCTACAGCAGACTCAGATCAGCAGCTAGCTAGTCAAATGCACGTTAAAAACAATGTGGCCTTCATTAAATAATAATTGCATTTACTCAGGGGCAAAGCCTGGCTTATTTAAGACATAAAAGACAGACATAAATGTGACTCGAGGGTTCTTATTTTGTTCAGTAACGTACTGTAACAAATCAACCTAATCAAGAAAACTGCTGAAATAACCAGGAAGTCAGTGTGTGTCCTTCCCACACCCACACGGACCCTGTGCTCTCCAGTTACCCATTTGTCTTACAGAAAGCTGACTTCCAGGGCATGTGCGTAGGTCTACGAGAAATATTCTCTGTTCAATGCAAAACCGTATTATTACTATGTTGGCTCATAGCTTTTGTTAGGTTAGCTCGACCCTAAATGAATAAAATTAATCAAAGAACTTTGCACAAAATGTTATAACTACAGTTTTGATTAAATTAGTTCATTCTTAATTAAACTGATTCATTCTTTTCAAGCCATAATTACATTATTTTTTAGATATTATAATTCAGGCTGTTTTTAATCTTTTGTATAGTAGTTTCTGGCTAAATTTTATAGCCGTTGTCGAAATTGAAACAGCATCAGGCCCAGCCAAATAGTAAATTTTAATAGGAATCATTTTTGACTTGCAATGTTTCCAGGCAGCAGTAGGACTGGGAAGTGGGATTGTGACAGGCAACCGCAACGGCTACACGGCCATTAGCAAGAATTAACCAGGGAGTCACGCCACGGCTCAAACCCTCTCTGTCATATACTGTCATATATTCTGAAACACTCTAAATATTCAAACGAATGAAGATGATCTGTTTAAATAAAAGGCCTGTTATTCAGTTTGTCTTATTCCACTAAAAATCCAATAGTGCAAGCAGGCTCCATCTAACAGATAAATCCATTCTATATTATTTTCACTGAACACTAGGTCACTCTTGCTTATTGACTTTTTCTTCTTTTTTTTTAGTCAGTACTTTATCACATTCTCCCTCAATTTTAGATCTATAAATCCATCCATCCTTCTTCTAACTTCTTTTCCCAGTCAGGGTCATGACATAAATCCATTGAGAGCATACTGTATTTAGTCTTTAACCACATTCTGCACCCAGTAGCTTAATTGATATTTCAACTAAGATGATATTCGCTACCGAATCATGATTCGGTACCACATGGGGGCCAGATATGTGCCGAACTATACATTAAAAAGCTTTTTTTTTGTTTTGTTTTGTTTTTGTTTTGTGTAGTTTCTTTTGAACACGCGCCCATGTGCGATGAGGCTCTCGTACACAAACCGGCACGCTGTTTTTGATTTAGCGGTGTCCCTGGCGTATTCCCGCGGTGCGGGGGCTCAAAGCGCTGCCTTTTCAGGCCGCCCACATCACAACGGCCATCCGGCCTGACAGCCGCAAGATTGGCCCCCTCTCCACCTTCTCAGTACGTAATAACAAAGCCATAAAGGAGTTATATTTATCATCTTACTGCGCGCTCATTTTAAAGTGGTCAAGCGCTGAGGTACTGGAATTGTTGAGTGCAATTTGTGGTCGGTGTAATTTTCTTTTTAAAAGTGGCACGATTCCACCAGGGAATTAGGTACAATAATTTCTGTCCAGCTCGGAAAGACAGTTTACATTTTAAGTTTTGTTGTTTGTTTGTTTGTTTGTTTTGCATTGTTTGTTCTGAAATTAAGTTAGTTAAGGAAGATTTTCCAGAACTGAGCCTTGTCTGTTCCTTCTTCTGGATAAATGTAAATATTATGATGGAAAAGCTTGAAGCTTTTTAGCAGCACAATGTGGGACATTGCAAGCAAATGATTTAATTAACACTTAAACCAGCGCTCTTATCCAAAGGCATTTTTGAACATGGATTTTTCACTAGAGAAGTTCAGCCTAAATAGACGCCACACCAGCCCCCCCCACCCCTCCTGGGATTTAAACCATCAACTCAGGTTATGAGTCCAGGGCCTTAATTGCAGAGTCACCCCTGGAAGAACCTCAGTCATGTCTTACGTTTGTAACTGTAGATAAATCTAAATTTGTATCGTTAAAAAGTGAGAAGTATTTTTAGGGGAACCTCATAACCACCATATCAGACACGGGTTACGGAGAATCGGAAGGGTTGCTTTACTTCATTATTAGTGTAGTAGGCCTACAGTAAGTCTGAGATCAGCACCTCCGTAAGAAGCCCCTGGAAGCTGAGCCCGTGACCACAATGCCTATCCACTCTGGTGTTTCTGAAGGCACTCATTTACAGCGTTGATTTTATACTGGCGACAGGCTATGTGGCTGATCATTTTTAAGATGTCATCCATCTGCTTTTGATTACCCACAACAAATACCTGGGCTGTTTAGAAGGACTTTAAAAGCTGCACATTTAGAAGGTGTCCATGGCCCCGTCTTGTTGATATTTTGCGGTTTCCCTTATCCTGACCAAACCACACTCTCGGTGCCAAGAGCAACAGTAGCGTGAGTGAAGATCTCAGCGCGTGGGTATCGACCTTTCTCAGGCCCCTGACCTAAAAAGGACATCCCTACTTAACTTAATGTGAGCCATGTTTTTCTGCCTTGGCAATCAATACCAAGCATTTCTCATCAAAGAGCAGGAAATAAATGTTCCTGGAAAGTGCCTGCGCTAGAAATTAGTAGTAAGTAACAACTTAATCCTTGCGCAGTGGCAATATTGCAGCCTGTGAGGTTTAACTGGTGCATGACTATTGCTGGTTAATTTTTTAAGATGGTATGTAGGTCAGTGGGTTCCTGTGGTCAACAGATCAATTATATCACCATTGGCCACTTGAGCAATACCCCAACTGCTGGGTATTGGATGCTAGCTGACCCTGTACTCTGATTACAAAACTTGCTCTCACATCTTATTCATATACCTAGTGGCAGCAAAGGGAAGAATGACTGCAGAAGACAGTTGATCTTGTGAACACAATAACTGTAAAAATATTTGATGTATATCGCTGATTTTCTGGGACCTGTTTTATTTTGAGACAATCACACTAAAGTTGAAGCATCGCTACATAGTGATAGCAAAGACAAAATGTAGTTTCACTTGATCTCTTTAGCACAATAACTCAAAAAGTATATGAATGTTCTTTTTCAAGCTTTACAGACCCATTGTATGGGCAAAGATCTGGAACTGGTTTCACTTTGAGAAAAACAACACACAAAAATTGAAGCAGCAGCACTAGGTACCAGCAAAGGCAGGAAAGAACAGCTGAAGAAGATGTTGTTCTTTTGAACACAGTAACTCTAAAAGTAGTTGATGGATCTTTTTCAAACTTCTCAAGAACATTGAACTGTTTAATTTTGAGACAAACTGCACCAAAAACGAAGCAATGGCAGTTAGTCACAGCAAAGGGAAGAGCCACTGCTTGGAAGAGTGTAGGAGACCTAGAGATATTAGAGGTTTGGGGGTATGGGAGGAGTAGCGACCTGATTGGGGGGAGGGGTTGATGGAGTCATTGAGCCTGGTGAATGACAAGGAGTAGGAGAAAAAATAGAAAAAATAATGTACTGGGGAAGCAATAGAAGACATTTGACTTCATTCTGGTATTCATGAAGCAACTCTTGCTGTTTAGCAGGGTGTAGTGTGCAATTATTATTTTAGCATAAGAGAAGAACAAGATGGAACAGTGTTTGCCACACAGCATGCACCTGGTCCTATGCCTGATATTCCTTGGCCATTCTAAACCCATGCAGAGCAATCATCTGACCTAACCTGCCTCTACATTATGGATTCCACAGCATGCTGGTTTTCTCCCTAATATAAACCCAGTTCAATGTAGGAAAAAGAGATGACACATCAGATTGTATTATTGATACACCTGCAAATCAGGCACCAACTGTTTGATTTTCAGACCCCTTTTATAGTTAATACGTCTTGTTAATTGGCATTCAACCTCAAATGATTCATGTTAATAGCTCTGTTTGTATTTGTGATAGTAATTTAAAGTCCTTTTTCATGTGGTGATATATGCATGTGTATGTGTGTATATATACACTACATATATACACTAAGTTTTGGGATACCTGGTATGGGGCTATTACTGTAGAAAATTATTTGCAGATGTGTATGGAGAGTTGTGTGACTATCTCTGTCTATAGTCTGTGTGTGCGTGATTAGATTTGTAAATGTGTAAAAGAATTTGTAAATGCGTACTGGGATTTGCAAATGTCAAAACCTCCACACACAGACAAATCTCCACACACATTTGCAGATCTACAGCAGAAATGTAGCAAAAATCACATGTAAAAGGACAGCCAATTGAGAGGTGTATCAATAACACAAATAATACTATACAGAATTCACACAAATTCTGAATACACATTTAGAGATTCCTGTACACATTTGCAAATCTCAGTACGCATTTACAAATTCTTTTATACATTTACAAATCTGATTACGCACACACGGATTGAGATACAGTTACACAACTCTCCATACACATTTGTAATTTTGCTACATTAATAGCCCCATAACCTGGACATTGCACCTACTGTACAGAAACTTTTATAACATCCCATTCTAAATCCTTAGGAATCAATTTGGACTTGGTCTCCCTTTTGCAGCTATAATAGCTGCAACTCTTTGGTGAAGGCTTTCCACAAGTTTAGGGAGTGTGTCCATGGGAATTTTTGCCCATTCATCCAGAAGACAGGCACTAATGTTGGACGTGAAAGCCTAGCTCGCAGTGTCCGTTCTAGTTCATCCCAGAAGTGTTTGATGGGTTGAGGTTAGGGCTCTGTAAGGGCCAGTCAAATTCTGCCACACCAAACTCAGCCAACCATCTCTTTATGGACCTTGCTTTGCACAGTGGAGCATAGTCATGCTGGAACAGAAAAGGGCCTTCCCCAAACTGATCCCACAAGGTTGGATGCATAGAATTTACCAAAATATCTTATGCTGAAGCATTAAGAATTATTTTCACTGGAACTAAGGGGCCTAGCCCGACCCCTGAAAAACAACCCCATACGATTATACCTCCTGCACCACATTTTACACTTAGCACAATGCAGTCAGGCAGGTAACGTTCTCCTGGCATCCACCAAACCCAGACTCATCCATCAGACTGCCAGACAGAGAAGCGTGATTCTTCACTCCACAGAACATGTTTCAACTGCTTCAGAGTCCAGTGGCAGCGTGCTTTACACCACTCCATCTGACACTTGGAATTGCACTTGGTGATGTAAGGCTTGCGTGCAGCTGTTCGGCCATGGAAGCCCATTCCATGAAGCTCCCAGCACACAGTTTTTGTGTTGGGGTTAATGCCAGAGGAAGTTTAGAACTCTGCGGTTATTGACTCAACAGAGCATTGGCGATTTTAACGCACTTTGTGTCTCAGCACTCTGTGACCCTGCCCTATTATGTTACATGGTCTGCCACTTATTGTATAATGCAGATACAGATCAGGAGCTTCAGTTAATGTTCACATCAAACACCAGAATGGGGAAGAAAGGTGATTTTGAATGTGGCTTATTTGTAGGTGCTGGTTGGTATGAGTATTTCAGGAACTGCAGATATACTAGGATTTTCATGCACAACCATCTCTAGGGTTTACAGACAATGGGCTGAAAAAGAAAAAACATCCAGTGAGTGGCGTTAATCTGGCTGAAAATGCCTTGTTGATGGCAGAGGTCAGAGAAGAATGGCCAGGCTGGTTCAAGCTGATAGAAAGGCAACAGTAACTCAATTAAACCACGTTACAATCAAGATACAGTATGCAGAGAGCGTCCCTGAATACACAACATTTAGAACAGGGGTGGCCAATCTTATCCAGACAGGGCCATTGTGTATGCGAGTTTTTGCTGCAACTCCTTAATTAGATTACTAATTAGAAGACTGATTGGCTGAAGAGTCCTCACACCTGGGTTTGAACAGCTGATCTAAAGATTATCCCAAAAGCCTGCATACAAACTGGCCCATTGCGGATAAGTTTGCCCACCCCGATATAGAACCTTAATGGAGATGGGCTACAGCAGCAGAAGACCACACCGGGTGCCACCCCTGTCAGCCAAACACAGGAAATTGAGCAGTGTGCGAAATACCAGTCAATATTCGGGGGGGTCCCCATCCCCCTATTGTTTGCTTTTGAGGCTTTTGGGGGGTCTCATGGGTTAATCGAGGGTGTCGGACCCCCCCGCATATTTCGCACACTGAAACTGAGGCTTCAGTGGGCACAGGCTCACCAAAATTGGACAACGGAAGCTTGTGGAAAAATATTGCTCGATTCTCTTGATTTCTGCTGCAACATTCAGATGGTAGGGTCAGAATTTGGTGTAAACAGTATGAACTATGGATGCATCCTGCCCTCTGTCAATAATTCAGTAATTCAATAATTTTCTTGGCAGACTTTGGGCCCCTAAGTATCAATTAAGCATCACATAAATACTGTAGCACAGCCTGCCTGAGTATTGCTGCTGACCATGTCCATCCCTTTATGACCAGTGTACCCAGCATCTAATGGCTACTTCCAGCAGGATAATGCACCATGTCACAAAGCTCATATCACAGACTGGTTTCTTAAACATGGCAATGAGTTCATTGCACTCAAATGGCCTCCACAGTCACCAGATCTTGATCCAATAGAGCACCTATGCGATGTGGTGGAACGGTAGATTCGCATCGTGAAGCTGCAGCCGACAAATCTGCAGTAACTGCATGGACCAAAGTCTCTGAGAAATATTTCAGCCTTGTTGAATATATGCCACAAAGAATTAAGGCAGTTCTGAAGGCAAAAGGGGGTCCAACCCAGTAATAGCAAGGTGTACCTAATAAGGAGACCAGTGAATGTATAGACAGGTATCCATCAACTTATATTACAGTATTGTCCCAGAAGTGAGGACAAGTCAATCAAGTAAGTCAATCTGGAGGTATCTTGATCATTGTAGGAGAGAGGTCTTGTTCTTGCCACATACCGGACTTGTGGTAAAATACTTTTGCTAACGTCCACTACATCTGCTTCAGATGTCTCTTGATAAATTTTATTAAGGCTCTTGTGTGACATATCAGACATTACTCAATAGGACACTAGTCAACAGTTGATTGTATATACATGTTGTTCTTCATTCTTGCGTATGTTCTATGAATATGATCTAACAAGCAAGACACAACTCAACAAACTGCGTGATTAATTCCTGACCACTGCATAATATACTCGCATAAAAGGGCACAGGCAGCTGTGTTTCACATCAGTCAGTTAGCCTCGTGGTGCTAGCAGACGGAAACGCAGGCCACAGGCCACAATACTGACATCCACACATTATCATAATTGCAATTAAGGCCTTTATTTCCATATCTCCTTAATGGGTGAATCTACTGACACTGCCAGGATTTATTTTGGGACTTTTTTTTGGGGGGGGGAGGGGGGGGTTGGTTGCCATGCTGGCACAAGGCAAGGACATTCTCCATGTTCAAAGCCAGAATTCACCACAAAGGAAAAATTCTAGACCACAGTGTTCCTAAACCATAGGAAAATATAAAGGGGCACCATGAGAAGTAATTTCCGCCGTGCTGGATATTAGCAGACAGAGGCGAGTTATAATTCAACACATGATTATATCACTGTATCCTCCGAATATTAGTAGCTCCTGGTATTGATGTTGGTGGACGGGTCCTTGCAAAAGAACGTACAAAATTTTAGACTGAAATGAGTCCCACAGTGGAGTGGAACCACGCTGTTATTTTAGGACACAAGGCAGCGCCGCTTCTTCAGAGGAACAAATTGAATTTTCGTCATACATGCATCAGTGACAATTCAGATACCTGGACTATAAATCATCCCGTGCCTAGAAAATTTCAGCGATCCTACTGTGAAAATATAAGACGTGTATTAATTGTTAAAACACAAGTTCGGTAGTATTAAGGAGGGGTTTACAGATTTGGGGAAAGTTCTCTTAAAACGTTTGGGTGTTTGAATCTGCGTTAGATCCACCAGGGGTGTCTGAAAAATGACTGACCCTGTGCTCTGACCTCACGTTTCATTCTCACCTTAGTGATGGTGCTGTGTGATTCATGATGATGTTGTGTGAAAATTAAAGAATTTCTACGTACCTATACTCATACTTGTACAAATAGCAAATAATTTGCCACACTAGAAATTCAGGAGTCCCCGACATGACAGCATCGCTGATCCCTTTCGCAGAAACCCCAGAAGTGCCCAGTCAGCTGTAAATCATAGTATCTTTCCCCCCATCACCACATTGGGTTGTTAATGAAGGGCACATGCTTTCAAAAGTGAGTAAATCTTTGTGAGTAACTGGTCTTCTTAAAACAACAATTTTACTAAGATTTTCCATAACAGAAAACACATAACTCTGATGAAATTCTGGACCTTGATGCTATCTGTCTACAATCAGTATTTGTAAAATTGGGGCATCCCAAAATAAAAAAAAAGTTCAGATACATTGTGATGCTATTCATTCATGTAGATTGTTGTGGTGAGAGTTGCCTAGTTTTGGAGATATCAGCCATAACAATGTCTGTCTTTTCTGAAATAAAATGGGATTGAATTGGCATTCTTTCTGTGGTGAGCTAGCAGTATTTGTTAGCGTCAGCTGCCAACAGACAAATAGCAAAAATGCTATCTTAGTTAATAATAATAATAGCTCAATACGGTTAACTCACCTAGCACCACTGAGCTAGCTAACGTTAGAGCTCAACTAAGGAGGACGCCATTCACGTCCAGTCACATTGTCAGGAGCACAAAGGCTAGGCAACAATCTAGATGGATAAACAACCTCGCAGCTTACCTGAAACATGTTTTTTATTATTATTAAACTGGCACCTTAATAGTTTGAAATGATGAAATATAGCTAGTACTGATTAATTATTCAATATATATAATTTTTAAACCTGCTGCAAAGCACATAAGGTGGCAATTGCACATTCAGAGGGAATTATGACTGGTCCGAAAAATAGTATTTATTTTTAAAAAGCATGTTTAAAAGTGTATTTATAAAAAAAAGGAAAGCAGTATTTATAATGTTAATCCTACAGTAGAAAGAATTCTTTGTGTTGTTCTGGGAAATTTTTATTTTTCATATTCTTGATTGCATTAACACATGCCTAAATAGTGTGTGGCCAAGTGTAGGAGTTAGGTTTTTATTTTCATATGAAATTCAGACAGGCTTTCCATCCTTTTCCGGCAGCATTTTAAAAATAGCTGCAGACAGCCGTTTGATGCAAGGCGTGATCTGGCCGTCTATAGTGTCCGTAACTGGGCTCTGTGGCACAGTGCTGTAGCATCCTTCAATACATGCTAACTGATCTAAAGTCAGGAGTCATCAGCGTGTCGCCCATCTATTGTGTTTATAACTTAGAACCATGGCACAGAGCCGTAGCGTCCTTTGTTACATGCTGACTGATTTAACGTGGGATGTCATCAGCATGTTGGCTGTCTATAGTATCTGTAGCTGTGGTCCATGGCATGGAGCTGTAGCATCTTTCGCTACATGCTCAGACATTCCACCTTAGGCATTTTGATTTCAGAGAGGTGAATAAGGTGGATCAGTAAGGATTCCACCACCACTCCAGTACAAGAAAAGAGGAAATATAATAGGATCCATTTAGAAAACCATTTAGCCCTCTCTGCTGATAATCTCTTTTTGCCGACCTTTTACCAACTTTCTACTGTGATGTAGCTTGAATTGAATGGAGATACTTTATTAATCCCCATGGGGGAAAATTCTCTTTTTGCCTACCCCATCTTGCCCTGACAGGTGGGAGCATATACAACCCCCCCTGGAGCTGGGGGTTAAGGACCTTGCTCAAGGGCCCATGAACATATGATTATTCTGCTGAGGCTGGGACTTGAACCCGTGAACTTCCTACCCCGCAGAGCCTTACCCCACTGAGTCACACACGACCCCACGGATCCTCTTGGCAGATTTAAGTGGCGTTACAGAAGGCTCAAGGTCACAGTAGTTTGTATGAATGAATTTGTTTATTTTGCAAGACATCATATTCACTAGTGTTTTATGAAACAACAGACTTCTGATTTCGTTATTTACGTGACATACCATGCGCATTTCCTTTTCTACATCACAAGTAGAATTTCGTAGCCTCAAAAGCATCTCCATCAATTTCCCTGTGCTCATAGATTTTACTTAAGACAACTTTCCCCAGAATTCATCTATTGGTAAATTTCTGCAGTTCAGCACAAGGCCTTCCAACTTCCAAATGTAGCTGTTCTCCGGCATCTTCCTTCATCATACTGGGAAGTCTTTCAGCCAAAGTTGTAATCTTCTCTGGACATTTTGGGTCTCTGTGTTGACCACTGACCAATTTTTCAAAATCTGGTATGTCATTGGGATTTTTTTGAAAACCTCTCACATAGAATTCTCTGGCATCTTTGAAGAACTGGTGTGTCTTGTGAGGGAGGCCTCATCAGTTACTAACTGCATGCTTGCCTGATACCCAATTAAAAGCTCTTCATCTGGTTATGAATCGCAGGGCTGCTCACATCTATATCCAAAATGTTTTCTTCTCTCAATACTGTTCGTTGTATAAATCTGCTTGCTATGTTATGCAGAAGCTCTCCTACATTCTCATCCAGTTTGAGGAGGACGTGAGGCAGCTGCAGGTGGTAAGTCACAGGACCAACCTGACCCATTGGCTGGGATGGAAGTGAAAGTGATTAGTTGTCATACCACGGCACACAGTGCACAACAATGAAGCGTGTCCTCTGCATTTAACCTATATGTGACATTGCAACATAGCAGGGGCCAGCTAATGCAGTGCTTGGAGGCGGAACCTTACTCAGGTTGTCACAGTCATACTTTGCTTGTTGGGGATTTGAACCAGCAGTCTTTTGATTACAAGTGCGCTTCTCTAACCAATAGGTCCAGGTAACCAGGCTAGCTGACTTGCGGCTTCTGTTGGTGGGACAGAGCTCTGAGCTGTCTATGGGCTGCTGCCATACCCTCTTGCTCTATTGCTAGCGGTCGTCCACAGATGGGACCGCACTGGGCAAGGAGTCCCAAGGGAACAAGGGAGGCTGATACCCAAGGATGCACTGTAAGGGTGTGAGGTTGGTGGCTTGTTGGGTGAGGCAGTTGCAGGAGTAATTGGTCCAGGGGAGATAACATGCCTACTTGGTGGGGCTGATGGAAGACTGCAGCTGGAGGGTCTTTGTGACTTGCTGATTAGTGCACTCTGTGAGGCCATTGACTGCAGATGATAGCTGGATAGTTGTTTTAATTAAATGAATGTGTCATCTATGCTGCTGAATATATAAAACGTGTTTCTTATATTTGACACGCTAGTCCTAATCCTAGCTTTTAACAGCGTCAGAAATAATCTAAGTTAGTCCTCGACTAGCTCACACTCTCTTTATTCTGATTTTTAATACTGTAGAAACATAAGTTTCTTGTGAGATTGGGGGCATACATTTTGAGAAATACTTTCCAGCTAACAAGAGTCTTGTGATTTAAAGGCCAACACACTAAATGGAAATGCAAGCCACCATTACAAAGCATTATTATTACATCGCATCAGGGGTCTGGAAGTAGTTCTTCTTGCTCCAGTCTGCAATTTCAAACCACCGCTGACCCGTGCAAGACGCTAAAACACAACTAGTGTTTTGATTTCCTGCCTGACCCCTCAAAAATATAAAATGTACTGTCCGACCTTATTAACATGATCATGTTCCTTGGCATCAGGAGGAAACAGGAGCAGCACTGGCTGCTAGCAGAAAAGACAACAGAACCGGAACTGTCTTTCAGCACCCCGATGTGTGGCTGTCTTGGGTCAGCACTGGGAACTGTCCCAAGTGGCCGCAGCAGTGGCCCCAGTCAGAGCAGGCCGCTCATCAGAGTTACTGGTGACCAGCCCCTCATTCGCTGTCTTTCAGTGGGAAAGGCAATCTGTCTCACAGCTCCTTGCAACCAATTAAGACCAAGAGATGCCTGACAGCCATAACTGAAGTGAGTGCTGCATATCTAGGGCTTAGGTCAAAGGGAAATTGCATCTTCTTAAAAGCTTTCAAAGCTTTCATTTGTAAGAACAAGCTGTTCTGCCAGCCTGCTCTGTCTACCATCACTTTTTTGGCAACAGTCAAGTTCTGGTCACACTTGATGTGGAATTCAGACCCGTCCAATGAGAACTGAACTCAAACCTATTGGATTGAGCTGCCTAGGTGGAATGCTGGTTAACTATGTCAGTACATCATGGATTTGTCATGTCACCACAGCTAGAAGCAAATAGACACTTTGTAAGGATTATCACTTTTATTGTAGGGAAGATTTTTAAAAAGACAGTTTGGATTAACATTCTGTAGCTGGGTTGAGCATATTCTCAAAGTTTTTTCCAAAGTTTGTAATCCATCCTGTTAGTCTTGATCCAGCCAGACAACTCTTAGCTGGGCAGGATGTTTGCAGTATTTATTTGCAGCCTTATTGCTTTGGAATCTGTTACATAACCATGTCAAAGGTTGGTGGCATAATAGAAGGAACTGGACGAGATGAAGAGCCCTTTATCACACTGGGCTTTGTCAAGTGCCATTAGATGCTAAAGAGTAGTATGCGGCTGCCTTCTTGATACCCGATGACCTGTATGATTACAGGGTAATTTTCTTCCAGGCTACTGTACGTCTCGACTCATGGATTTAGGACTTTGCCCATATGATTGCTCGTATGAGTATACTACCACATATCGAGCCTATGTCATTGTCTATTATGAGTTCTGGAAAACATGTTTACTTCAGTTGTGGCAGGACTTAGCTATGCTGAGGTTACTGAGCTCCCGTCTGCCCAGGGTTAGAAATGCATCAGAGACTTGATCCACTGAGGGTCAGAGAGACAAACAGTAGTCTGTTTTAGAGGGTTACTGAACTGCGTCTCCCCTGATCTGATGTCCACACCCAATATCCTATAGATATTAAATGTTTGTGAAGGACATTTTATTCAGCAAAATATTGATATAGATAACAAAAATGTATGTGTAACAATGGCATTTCTTAACATTCATGGAATAATTCAGCTGTGTGTGTTAAATTCAATGCAAAATCACATTATGCTCAGCAATAATAAAATTTTCATAATAAAAACACTACATATTAATTTAAAAAGCACCAACCATCCTTTTTTTTTTTACTCCAAGAATACTCTTTGCATTGGCAGCCGAGCATGGTCGGAGGGTTCGGCCTACATGGGCTGTCATTCCCAAAGGGCCATCTGCTGGGTCAGCCTTGCCTTTCACAGCAGCATTTCAGCCCCTCTCACTGTCAGCAGCTCACATTTCACCGGAGCTCTCACAGTAAATCCCACCCCTCTGCAGAGAACAGCCTCCCACTCTTGACACATTATCCTTGTGCTGATTCTCACACCCATCCCTAGCAAGCTGAGAGGCCTGTATTTAGGGCAAATCCCAGCCTCTGAGGCCTGGATCGAGGATTGGGCTGCCAGCGGGTGTCGGACCCCTACTAGGGCTTTACACCTACCATAAGAGTTTATGTTTCCTGTTCTCTATCATCATCAACCTTTTCCCCCACACTGACTTTTAGCACTTTGAAAACATCAGCCACTGGGAAATGTTATGTCTAGCTAGATTTCTGTGTGATGATTCTGTTCTTAATTTGCTTCCAACCCAAAATGGGAAGAGTGTTGTATAGAAGAAGCTAGTGAGTGACTGAGTGTGTGGATATTAACCAAAAATCAGCTCAAATGGTGTTCACAAAGTAAACAGATGCATGGGTAGGTATTCCATTATTTTTAAATATTCACTTATGCATGTCTTTCATACAGACTTCCGGTACCACTTGTGTGGTTTTATTAGCCCTGACGTTTTTAGTCTAAAGGGACATCAAACAGTTCATGTATGCTACAGACATGTCCATGTTTGTTGTGTGAGCTGACTTAGTCTTGCCTTCGTGTAGCAAAATACATAAAGAACAAATGAACTATCTGGAGTAGTGCAGTAGTGGGTGCAGTAGTGCTCTATTTAGTGATTCTGGAATTTTTGTCATCCATTGTACTGATCCAGGTCAGTGCTTTGTGGTCTGTCTGGAGGTCAAACCCATGACCCACGCTTCTGGATATTCAGCATGAAACCAGCTTGTTGGATGTACCCCAAGTTTTGAATCGGATGCTACAAATATAGCTGAAATGATGACATAATTCCAATATGCTGCGCTATAGCTATCATAGTACTGAACCACCTTGCCCAGAAGTGGCTGGAAAGTAGCTGGGGCACCATGGAAACCAAAGGGCATCACCCAGTAGCGAAATAGGCCTAAAGGATTCTTAGCTTTGCCTACTTGTGGCAGAATAAGACACCTGCCAACATAATTCCAGTTTCTCACACACAGTTAATTCACATAAACATAAAACCTATAATCCTTAAAAAAAGTTTAAGGATATGAAGGGGTATCTTCCAAGTCATTCACTGCACCAGTGTACCTGTGATCAGGCACTGAAAAGGCAACCCTGTGTGCACTGCTTGGGTCCTTTACCAAAACTGATTATTGCAATATCCCTTACAGAGTAGGTGCCCAGGACCCAGAATGGGAAATCAAATTCCTCCATCCCTTTATTATTTCCAAGGTCAAATGTTTATGCCTCCACCACCCCTAGTGGCATTTCATCTGAAAATTGTACACATATATATATATATATAGTGTTTCCCTGAAATCAGTACCGAAGTTTAGTTCCTAAAGAACACAGAATTCAGCATGTTCTTGGAGAAGCTCGGAATAATTGTACTCATTTACCGCTGCTTGACTGCTAGGTTTGTGCCACTGATCTGTATCTGCCTCATCCTTTTATTGTTTAGCAATTGCTTAGAGTGAGACTCATCAATCGGTAAACTACTCTCACATATAGCACTACCTGTAATTGCAGTGCTATAATGTTCATGGGCAATCCGGTTGCAGTACTCACATTTTCCAATAAACATGAACCACTGAATATCAAGAAATCTATCCATCTTCCAATGACATATCTACTACTAGGGCACATGAAAGTAAAATTGAATTGTAATTAAAAATCATCAAAGTTCACTAATTGGTATCGGATGGATTACAAACTTTGGAACAAACTTTGAGAATATGCTCAACCCAGCTACAGAATGTTAATCCAAACACAGAGACTGATACAGTCTAGTAATTTTTTGCAAAAACCAACCAATAGTGCAGTTCAGCAATTGAAAACTAAACCTTTGCTGGAATGCTGACATATTCTAGGTTTTCATGCTTCTGACCCAGAACCTTTGAAAAATATTAATATGTCATTAATTCTTAGAGGATAAGAACTGAAAACAAAGTTTTGCTTTCTTGTTACTGATTCTTCCCAAGCTTCATTCCTGGTGCTTCCTGGCATAGGGTCCAGGGCCTGCACGGTCCTGTACTTTATAAGTGACTATGGAAAACGGATAAGTGAATGGGCATGATTCTTTTATCGAGGCACACCTTGACACGTTCAAAGCTGGCATTGTAGACCATGGGCTGTAGTGTCCTCTAGATTGTTTAGGTTGTTAATTTCCTCGACGTGGCTCTGGCATTGAGGCTGTGAGTTTGAAGGCCTCACTGTAAGGAAAATCGGTTATTTACATGAGCAGAGCAAGTCGTCTGTTTCCCTCCACACTTTCACTCTAGCCGTATTCGCCTGTAGCTGGTTATTTCCACTGCCTTATTAGACAGTATATAAATCACATACGAAATTATAAAAATTGCTGTCCTTCCCTCTTTTGGCAACAGACTACATAGTTTTCTGATGATTGCAATTACCTGTCATTTAATTTCAGCCTCGACGGCAACTCTGGACTAAATGACATGTTCACTGAAATCTTAGCAGCTTTGTGTTTAGGCCTCCCCAAGATTATTTTTCTTGGTGCCTGTAATTGCTGCCCTTAAAGTTTACTCGGATATATATATATATATATAAAATTCACAAAAACAAACCTGAACAAATTAAAAATAAATGTCTTTTGACATGTTCGATCATTTTGAATGTTTTTTCTCCTTTTAATTTTAGGCTTGACATTTTTTCTGAGTTTAATTGATAAATATTTTACTATTTTATGTAATATAGAAATCCACTTCTTTCAGATGCGTTTCAGAGCTTAACAACTCACATTCTTTTATGACTGCACTAAACAAAATAAACAGCAAAATATCACATTTTTAAGGTTCACTGTAGAGATATTTTACACTAGAACTAAGATTATGAACCGCTACAATAAGTGAATATTCCTAAGAATCCAAATATACTTTCTGTTCTGACAATTTTATGCTGCACTATCCTCTTTATGATAGAGATTCCACTTTGTGATACTGACACATATTAAAATAGCTGGTTTAATCACAGAACAGACATTTTGGTGATGAATCACAGGAATATTGAGGGTTACTGAATGATGTTCAGTACGCCAGTGCATTGAGGTGGAATGTTTTTGTTGTCACTTGTGTTTTCTTTCATCACAGTTAACACACGGCCTCAATCTTGGCCTGGCTCAACCCTCCCTTACTGCTAGCAATAACAGTAAATGTCTCTGAATATGACATTTACAAGCGTTTTTTTTAGAAGATTCTTATAGAAGTAAAGCATTGTCAGGTGTGAGTCAGCGTGGTTGTATCATTACAGTTGCCGTATGAAGTTCTGCTCAGTAACTGCTCAGTTCATGGATAAGCAAATTATCAGCTAGCTAAAAATCGGCTAATTAAAGTGGTTTAGTAAAGCAAGCAGAAACTTTGCTATTGACATCTTTATTAAAAGTTATTTCGCAGATACTTCAGAATGGGGTAGGCAACAATGAAAGCATTTTTAAAGAATTGTTTAAATTAATGAACATCACTGGCAAGCCATTTATTTGTTTTTTGACTGTAATGAGACTAATGAAAGGGCTCCATGTCCTTTTTGGGCATCAGTTTAGATTTTTGTGACATTCTGTATTGAGAAAGCAGGGTCAGACAATCCCTGGAGCGATTACGTGCTAAGGGCCTTGTTCAAGGGGCCCGATGGTGACATCACTCTGCTGCCACAGGATCTGAACCAGCAACCTTCCAGTCACAGGTACAGTGTCCTAACTCACTGAGCCACACACTGCCCCATTTATCTGTTTTAGAATAGAGAATAGTGTCATGAAATATTAATGCAATTTTAGTATATAATATATATATATATATATCTACAGTATAGTGAAATAATTCATGAGGGATTGTTCTGAGTGTATGGAAGTCCCTTAAGTCTGACATCTCAGATCCGGCTATGCCCTTTATTCCAGTTTTTCCAAACACATGTCAGATATGAACTGTAGACTGCATCATGTCTCCGTTCCCACCGTCTCCTTAAATAGCTTCGCAAACCACTTGTTAAACGCTCCGAGGAACTCATCCACCCTTTCTTTTATTACGGACGGAGCGGTCGCATCTGACCCTGGGTCCAGAGACACGCGTGACGCGGGCACTGCAGAATCGCACATTCCAGTCAGTTTTTTGCTGAGGATGCTGGGAAACCAGGCCTGCCGCTTAGCTGGGCAAAGCTCTGTAGATAATTCAAAGCAGATTTTCCGAGTTCTTTCTCTCCCTCCCACCCCTCCGCCCTCCCCTACCGCAGAAACGAAATAACCTTCATGGCCTACTGAATTGAAGGGCAAGGCAGGGCCATAAGCAAAGGCGTCTGTTCAAAGGGAACTCTGCAGTCTTTCATCTGTCGTTGGACGGGACCATCCCAACAGCCCTTAGATATTTTATTTTATCGGCTGTGTGTAGATATCGTGAGCTTGTACGTCTGATTTTAATTGTGTGATTGACAGGCAGGATACATCTAAAGTATAAATCACATTTAGCGAGCCTGGATATAGATTACTTTTATATGGTTTCGATTTAGCCGAATGCGGTATATGTAGTCCGTGCTTCTTCATATTGTTTGTTTTGGGCTTTGACGAAAAAAGGAAATGACACGTCGCCTTTGCGCCTACAGAGCTCCCTGACTCCATTTCATTTTTTTTGAAAAGTTGGCTGTTTTGTTCGCTTTGCCAGGGAAATGTGAGACCGGGGAGGCAGGGGGTTTGATATTTCGCAAGTGTGGAGTTTTCATCGAGACAATTATGTGTATCTTTAGTGCACTCTGTAGATCTGGGTTATTTGTGAAATTGAATGACTGACATTAGTTGAGGATATTTCACAGTCATTAGAATCTTCTAGAGGCTAGGCATAGGTAACCAGGAGACTTAATAAACAAACAAAAATTCACAAACAATACCTTTAATGGGTTGCCCAGCGTTTAAAGTGTCATGAAAAAATTGCTAATCATTAGCATATAATCCGACCCAGCAAAACAGCTACATGTTCTATTGCTGGTCATGCCAAGGCTCAGCCTTCAACCAGCAACCTTCTAAGCAAGTTCTTTGACTGCTGCTACCTGTTGCCACTCCAGTCTGCAGACTAAATGCCACGACTTTTAATGCAGAAACATTGCGCCCTCGTATGTTCGAAATATCAGCACAGACACAAGCGATTCATTGATGGCATACGCAAACCTTTTGTTTCTGTCTCTGAGGATTGAGCGTGATTTATAACCGAGTCGCCGGCCGCCAACGTGTCTTTCATCCTCTTTTATTGCATCCGTCTTGCTCAACTGGAGTATCAATTCCCATACCTGCATCTGGTTCCTGATTTAACGTAGCCATTCTGGCTATGGTCGTGCAGGAAGAGATGCACTAAGCACTGGTGCTAATAGGATGGCTATTTCTTTTTAATGGGCGTCCTGGGCCTGGCGTCCTGAGCCTGGCGTCCTGGGCCTGGCGTCCTCTCTGTCTACAACGTTAAGTTAAAAACTGATTTTAAAGGAACGATGGGTCTTGTAACACGGCCTAGTAGAAAAGTGGTAGGACAATAATATTTTCCTCTAAGGTAATCAGTAATTGTGTTCCCTTCATTTTGTCCCAAAGTTAAAAGACTGCTATCCTGTGCAAAAAAGTAACTCCTCCTTTCCCTTCTTATGTGTCTGTGCCCCAAAATGCTTCATGGAGGTCCCACTGAGAAACTTACAGAAGATTGTTCCATGGATAGCTGTGAAATGCTACAAGTCATCTACATTGGCATATCTTAGAATCATTTCTTGAGGAATTCTAAAATTACGGTTCAGGATTCCAGGAACGTATCAGGGTTTTAAAAAAGTTTGGTAGGACATCTTCATGCAGTTAGGAATTGGGTACATGAATCCTGTTGAAAAATGGGGTATGGAAAAATTCAGCCCTGGCTGAGGTGCACATCATTAGCAGTCATTGCGCTCGCATCCGCCCAAGCTGACAGACAGGCTGACATATATGGTGCAGCTTCAGGGGGGTCCCAACAGAGGCCCACATAGTCACGGTCCATGTGCTGGACCGTCAGTAGACTGTCACTGCTTTGAGATACTGCTCTAAGTCTGGATCCTCTGCCAAACTGGAGGATGGTGATACGGATTGCTTAATCTCATTCTCTCATATGCTGGAAGAAAACTTGGTATAATGACTGTGATTTTTGAAGGGCCTTGTTTTCAAACCAGTGTGGTTCTTCCATGATGTCTGTCTGAAAGTGTGCACTGCACCAACACACTATGAGTGTCCAATCACCTAAAACTGCAGCTCACAGGCTGCACTGAAAAAATTACCTAGGAAACCTGTTACCATGCATAACTTTAAGGTTTCTTACAATATGCTAGGTGCCCTGTTTCGAACTGTCACTCCTGGGACTCACTGATGTTGTATTTATCTACAGTGAATAAGACGGGTTGTGTGCCAGCTGCAGTCTGAGCAGTACGCATTGGGTGAGAATGCAGTGGGAGCTGTAGTCGGACTTATGAACCTTAATCATACCAACGGTGATTTTAAAAGGAGAAAATTGTCAAATATTTTACAGCAGGGAAACCAGCCTGGCAGAAGTCAGAAATCTCCACTTTCACAAATTGGTGGGTGTGAACCGTTTATTTATTGTTTAAAGAGGGGGTTTAATTGCAATATTAATGTGTTTTCAGCTGCGGGTAAATTCCTCTGATAAAATATTCAAACAATATGATACTTAAAAATAATTTGACTTGGACTAAAGTATCAGATAGGAAAGCAGTATTTTGACAAATTGATTTAGAATTTTGATTTGATTGATTTAATATTTGATTTATTGTTTTATTACTAAAGTATAATCATGCATAGTTATGTAGCAATATGTTTCCATATATAATAATAATAATTATTATAATATAATAATAATAATAATGTTATTGTTGTAAAACAGGTAGCGTTTCCCCTCAGCTGTTACAACGTGTTCCTGATGTGTATCTAAGCAGTCATGGACGTTTCTGACTCAGCAAGCAGCAACAAGCCTCTGGCAGTTTCCAGTCTGGCAGAGAGGTGCCCAGGAAATCCAAACCACTGTCTCAAATAAAACCTATTCAAGGGGCCGTTGTGATCAAGAGAGCGAGAGGGAGGAAGGCCGGCTTAGCATAGCACAGGTCACAGGCACGGCACGTGTCTTCCACGTGAAGCCGCTTAGCTTCTGATCTGCAATCCGGCAGTGCTTTCTTGGGCACTAGAAATGAGCAAAATGTCATGACCTCTGATATCCTAAAAACCTACTGTTTCTAATAATATACTACAGAAAAAAAATCATTTAAAAAGCAGCTTATGTGATTATACTGCATAATTAAACCAGTAAATTAAATTGAAACATCTTCCACAATTAACCAGGTGCCACAGAGCCTTTAAACTGCGTGGGGTGGGAATGGTATGGGGGGTAAAACATTGGCTTCAATTATAGCCTCATAAAACGTGTGAGGGTTGGCCTAGGTGGCTCCTCCGAGCTTCAGCAGAATTGGTGCCGGGCAGCCACTGCTGCGTTCTACTCTATAAACGTAGCACAACTGTTTATTTTCTCAATCCGGGTGCAGCTTCCAGGAGCTGAGGCAAAAATGGGAACATACCAAATTAAATGGTGGAATGGCCCCCTTTTTTACAGCCTGCTGATAAAGTAGTGTAGAATTTCGTAAGTGCATTGAGACTGGTGGAGGATGAGGAGGAGACTGGGACAGCTTGGCTGTGCTGTGCAGTCAGACCGTGTTAACTGGTAATGAATATCAAAATACACAGCAGTCTAATCAACATACTGCACCCTTATTAACCACTAGCCTGCAGGTAAGTTATACAGCAGATTTACAGACAATAAAATTAGCTACTTCACTGCTTACGATACTACACTGTAATCACATTTATAATGCTGGCCATTTAATGAGTCATTTCATTTTAAACATCTTGGACACCGCTCACAGTTTGAACACAACTTGGGTTTGGAGAGCTTTACTGGTTGAATCCAAGGTGCACGCACTTGTCCAAGAGAACCAAGATTACGCCAGGCAAATATTCTAGAGACCTACTTACAGGAAGTGACCTCAAAGGGACAGTGTATCCTTGACAACATAGAGTCAGAGATCACGTATCAATTTTCTCTCCAATTTAGCCGGGAAAACACCTGAGGAGGGAGGAAAGGAGCAGACACACTGGTATATATAGCACATTGCCACACCCACCACCTCAGCGATGAGAACCTCAGTGCAGCCAGTCGATATCTCAGCACCATACTTGCTCGAATGGATTGTTTTTTCTCAGTGGCTGGAGTGCCAATCCTGCCACCAACCCCCAAATATTCCCCTTGCAGGGCTGGATGTAGGTTAAAATCATAACCAGGATGACACAATCCCAAGTTAAGGGCCTTGCTGAAGGCCCCAACAGAGTAGGATCACTCCTGGCATTCATGGGATTTGACCTAGCAACCTTCCAATTGCCGGCACAGATCCCTAGCCTCAGAGCCACCACCCCAAAACGCCTCAGGTGACCTTTAAATAACCACTTCCTCTCACCACAACCCCTCCTGTGCTACCCACACGCTGAGCAAATTTTATCTCTCTCCCTGCATTACGCTCTCAATATGAACTGCCTTGATTTGGTTACCTCCCCCCCCACACCCGGTCCCCATATTCACACTGGAGAGGAAATCTCGATGAGCTTCTACGTCCATGACACAGCTACACAAACACGGGTGAAAAGCACCAGACAAAGACGACCTGATGAGACATTTACAGCCTCAGACTGGGGAAGTGAAGTATTATGGGCACTAAAATCTTACAGGAGCTTCTTGGCAGGGGGCACAGAAAACACTCTTTTGCCTACACCCCCCCCCCCCCAAAGCTTCAAATACACCAGAAAGACAACTGAAATTGTGTTTTGGGGCTCACTTGATATGTGTGCAGGAGAAATCATGAAGAAAATGTTCACAGAGGAGTGATAGATGGTCAAAGCAGTGCTGACCATTTTATTTTATATGTTCTTCAAAAGTCAGCAGGCTTTATGTCCTTTTATGTGTTGCATGTGAGGTTTGTGTTCTAGTGTAATTTTAGATAGTCGATTAACTGGTTTTAGATGGTTGATAAATTACTTTATGATAGAAATGCAACAGAAAGACCTTAAGTATCTTTCTCAGGTTCAGCTCCATTTCTAGTCTTTCTTTTCTGGAGCTTGTGTTACCGGCATTTCTGCAATTTTCTTTTTTATGCCACTGGTATTTGTAAAAGAAATATTTAGCTTTGAAGTCTCCCTGAAACTCCTATTTGTTTGTTTTCATGTTAAATCAGACTTCCGTCCTCTAACTAAGATTAAGTGATAAAAAAAATTACGCAATCAGGACTCCTTGTCCAAACAGTCAGGCATGGGAGTCAGTGTGCCTGTGACCAGAAAGTTGCTAGTTCAAATCCCAGGGCTGGCATTTCACCGTTAGGCCCTTGAGCAAGGCCTTTAGCCTCCAGTTGCTCCAAGTAAGTAAGTAAGTAGAGCTTTATTGTCATCCCAAACAATACACAATAAAGTATACAGTGAGACGAAATATCGT
>JAODKC010000043.1:15117052-15135986 GCA_026777985.1 Mormyrops attenuatus
CCCCCCCCCCCCCCCCCCCGCCGCCCCCCCGCCCGGCCCCCCGCCCCCCCCCCCCCCCCCCCCCCCCCGCCCCGGGCTCGGGACAAAAACGAAAGCACTGGCTAGGATGTCAGGCAACCGCCTTCGGGGACTGAGGCAAACCGCCAGAACACCACACTGCTGTTCTCCGCTAATTCCCAGAGGCCTGTTTTGGTTTGTTGATCTTGGTCATAATGGGCTTGCTGGTGACGGTTAATGCTGGTGGTCTGGGGGGGGGGGGGGAGCACCCAGCCTTGAGCCTTGAGCCTTGAGCCTTGCTGCCCACCTGTCACCACTACCCGCTCCTCACCTCAAACGGAAGAGCCGTCAGATGTGCCTGATGTACTTGTAGCTTTTAAACTTGAGATACGTTAAACTGTTGTCAGAGAAAACACCCTGGTACCATTCCTACCTAGTAACCCTGATGATGCTCTGCCTTGGATTCCCTGGAAACACTATTCTCTGGTAACCCTGATGATCTTACCTGGTAACCCAGGTAACCATCTTCCTGGTAACCCTCTCCCCGGATAACACTATTATCGCTATCCCTTGGTAAATCTACAGCACCTAAAGCTGTTAACGCATTTCCTGGAAGATCACTGGAAATTATTATTTTTTTACTTCCAGTTGGCAGTTTGCTTCCAGGATTGCCCCTGGACTCCTGCAAGCCTGCATAGGAGAAGTGAGTATTGAAGAAGAATGGATGGATGGATGGATGGATGATATTTTAAGAATGCAGTTTTTTTTTTTATTAGAATACATTTTTCCCACCAATAACTCATTATATATATGTAATGTAAAATAATTTAATGAACAATGATAACTGTTCATTCGGAAAGTAATCTTTGACTGAAAGGCTGTTTCTAGTTACCAATATTCACTGTGTTGTAAAAATTGAATCCATTGTGCACATTTTCCTAAAACGAGTAGAGAACATCAAACAAAACACGCGTGTTTAATTTCTTTTGACTTGCTACAAAGTGTTTGTTTACATTAGTGCTGCTGGACAAGGCTGTGGGTTTTCAGTGTCCAGTGTAACCAGGAAACGGTCTGTGGTTAAGGGGCACTGACAGCAAGAGCCATGAAAGCTGAGGTCGCTGAGTTTATGTTCCACAAACCACAAAGTAAGGACATTGTGACCTGTGGATCTGAACCCACATTAACACCCCCCTCTGGAACACAGGCTTCAGAGCAGGAGAAGAGTTTCCCTATGAGGCACGTTCACCCAGAAGCATAGTGGTAGAACCTCAGGGAGCTGCATCTTCTCTTTACAACAGGATGGAGCAAGATCTTCAAGTTCTTGAAATCAACAGACCTGCAGAACTGGACATAGAGTCCCTTACATATCAGCCTTTGTTCTTACATGTTATTTATTTAGTAGCTGCTTTTATCCAAAGCAAGTACAATTGAGAAGGCAGGATCAGTGGGTCCCCGGCAAAACTAGGGTTAGGGGCCTTGCTGAAGGACCTAACAATAACACCACCTTCTTCTGTCCTACAGATACTATATGCTCTACATCCCCTGACACAGGTCCAGAAGCACCACATATATTGTGATTGAAAGAACTAGTACTGGTAGAGAAATGAGCAATGGAAAGTGTTAAAGAGTAAAAGTGTGTGTGGACTTTTTTAGTGATTATATGTACATTTACTGTAGGCCCCCTGGGAAGCTGTAACTGAGTTGTGCTGCAGTGTCTACTGCATCACTGCAGATGACAGAATCACGCCTGAAGATACAGCAACGATCCACAGAAAAGTCTCACTAACCGCAAGAACATCGTCAAAAATGTGAAAAGCTGGCTTTTTTTGAGTACATTATGAGAATGTACCAGGATTTCTTTTTCACTCAGTCTTGCAAATATTGGCGTGATGAGAATTCTTTTTCATTCTAGTACAACTTTTCAACTTCACTGGAAACCGACCTGAAGGTGTGACAGCCTTGGAATGTGACGACCATTCCAGACTATCTGAGACATGTGGGACACCCATTATTATGGTCTTTATTAGCTGTAAGGATCAGAGTCGAAATTCATCCAGATCATAGGCTGCTTGTGTGTGTCAGGAGCAACGTCAGAGGTACAGCAGTAGGACAGGCAGGGCAGACAAGGACCTGGGCCCCCAAACTATTTTTCACAAAAGTGAAAATAAAGGTCATGTGTTTATTAAATTCTATTTATTGGTATTCGTTTACACAGTAAAATAAATTTAATAAATTTTACCATGCCGGGGGAGGGGGAGTTGGACGGCCCCATGGAGTTTTTTGCCTAGGGCCCCCAGAGTCCCTAGAATCACCTCTGAGCAAAGCATACATACAACACTGTCCTACTGCAGTAAACTGTAAGCTATTAAGTCCAAATTTGTGTAGTAAATTTTTTATTCTTTTTTAGAATATTCAATAGCCAGTTTATCAATGTCGACCTATTTAATCAATAAAAATAATAACAATAATTCTCAGAACATCTCAAATGAACAATTTTGACCATAGTGTGAATCGAAACATGCTCACATAGCTTAAGTGAGGCATCCAGACAGACATACTGAATAGGTACAGTGAAACCTCTATTAATACAGTTGAAAAGTGCCTGGTACCTCTTGGCTAAGATTGCATTAATAGAAAAATTACAATTAAACAATTAAATGCTTTTCAGCAAATGTAAACCAAGCTGTTTGACTAGGGTGGCATTACATAAGAAACACCTGAATTGGCTATGTCTGAACACAATGCAGTATTTCAAGCCATAAAAATATGAATAATACAGTGATCAAATTCACTACCCCTAATTCCAAGTAAAATCCATGTAATTGTTAATAATTTAGCAAAACAATCATAAATAATCTTGAATAAATATATTTGTCTAGGAAAGAAAATGAAGACTCTGAAGAGTAACATCTATTACTTGTCCATGTTGGACCACAACCAGCTGGAAGTACAAGACCTTCCTCTCCTTTTCAAGTTACACTGGCTGTGCTCTGTGCAGAAACTTGATTACTGGCTTATTGAAAGGACAGATAGCCAATGATGTGCATTTCGCAGGCAGTTTTCGGCCAACCAAAATACTTTTTTAGCATTTGAATGTGAAAGGTGGAATGAGTCTATTATTCCTGCCAGGAGAGGACGGAATAAGGGGCTCTGTACCGGCAGGAGCGACAGACAGGGAAATTCCTTTGACAGATGTGACGTAGGAAACTGGGATTTCAATGTTCCTCATACTTTCCAAACTGGCAATGTTGCATCAACTGATAATGGATACTTTATATTACCTTTATTATTTTGACAGTGCAACTGAAGTAATTCAGCATTATTCCTTTTGATAAATATGTATATAAAAACATTTGACAATTATATATTTATATATAATTGTCAAATTATATATATTGCGGTATGTTTGGATTATTTTGTTTGAAATGTTCTCATAATAAGTCACTTTACACAAAAAATTCTGCAAAATGAATGTAGGTGTAAAGGAATAAATGCATATAAGCATTTGCTACTTTTGAATTTTTAAAGCCATCCTGAATTTTCATTTATTTCAGTGGGGTAAGATTATTATTCCAAAATCTAAAAATTATGCATGCGCCAGATATGGTCACCAGGCACACTGTAAAAAAGTTTAAGGGAAATTCAATCATTCATTCATTCATTCATTCATTCATACATCGATCCATTATCTGCTACCTATCTGGGGTCGGATAATGGAGGCTGCAGTGTAAGCAGGGATGCTCAGACCACCCTCCGGGGAGGGGTGGGGGGGAATACCAAGGCCTTCCCAGGCCAGCCCAGAGATATAATCTCCTCATATTGTTATAATTGTGTTTTTGTTTTTTTAAAATAAATAAATAAATGAGTAGAAAGGGCAGGTGACAAACTCAATGAGTCATTTATCTTTGGGGTCCCACAGTTTGGAAGTGAGTGATAGCTGACAGTTGTACCCACCTTGTTATTGATAATTAATTTTAAAAAATGCTTTAAATCGGTTCCACACTCCTGTGAATTACAGCCCTGCATTTTTAATTTCCTCTCTACTTAAAATATTATTCACCGGCATCCAAAGCAAACAGAAACACTACAGAGTGACCAGCTCGCCTTCTGAGTCTTTAACTGTCCAATACATGACTGAAAACATTAAACACACAAGCCTAACACCAGGTTAAAAGAGTCATGGAACGCAAGCACCAACATAACAACGGGTGAAAGGCTGTGTATAAAAGTGTTTTTCTCAAATATGTGTATTTCATGAGCTGACGCCAAATTTAGCTAATAAATAAATATTCTTGCACATTGACTATATCTTTCATATGAACTGAGAGTTTCAGAAAAGTGTTTTTAAAACCATATTTTATTTTGGTGGCACTTGACTTTTTGAACCTCAAGCATAAATACAGGCAACACCTAGAAAATTCAGCTAGAGATCTTACGAAGGGTCAAATCAGAGGCGCCTCGCTGATCTGTGCAGTAAAACAAGACCTTAAAGAAAAGCAACATTGTTTGCCAGCTCTGCTTAATGAAGAGTTATACAGATGTAGAAAAGAGCTGCAATACGGCTTCATAATTGTTCAGTATGCCCACCGCTGTTTATCATTCATAACTGTTCAGATTATGGACTTACATATGGATATTTTCAAATGAAAGATCATTCAGAAACAATTACACTCTTAACGAATTTTATAGAAAAGCGAGTGAAAGATGACATTAAGAAATCATTAGCAAAGCCAGAGGAAAACTGATGAAACTAATAATTGTTCCACGTGAATAAAGAAAAGAAAAGAAAAGCTGTAGGGAGTTTTCTGTAACGTGACAGGAGAACAAAAGAAAACCATTAAACCTAAAGGCATAGACTTTTCTACAGGTCCTAGCCTGTATGGTGCCCTGGGCACTCCCCCTCTTCAGCGCCAGCCCCCCCGCCCCCCGCCAACAAAAATTAACCAACTGGCACTAACTGTGATTTCTATTATGGCATTTTAAACTGCATAAATGTACAAATATATACAAAATAAGATTAGGAAATATTAAAAAGAAGTAACAAAGACTAACAGACACAAGCTGTATATAAATAAAAAATGAAAAGTTCATCAAATTATTACACTGTGCTTACACACCATTAAGTTGAATTCTTTAAATTGTTGAATGGGGTGCTATGGTGGTGCAGTGGTTAGCACTGTTGCCTCGCATTTGTGTTCGACTAGTATTCCAGGCTCTGTCCATATTGGGTTTTCATGTCACTGTGGGGGGTGTGTGCCCTGTGATGGGTTATTATCCAAGATTTGGATAGAGTTCTGGGCTCCCACGACCCTGCATAGGACATGTGGGTAAATAAATATATGGATAGGTAAGTTATTTGCCTTTTGTCCTCTATAAGTGCCTTTGACAACTTGGCCTAAGCTAGCAGACTCTTCCCAGGAGCCTGCTCTGTCTCCATGTGGCTGATTTCAGAAATAACGATCGGTGGTCTGCTAGCTGCTTGGACCAATGCAGTAACGGTAAACTCCATTTCCCTTCAGTGCCACTTTGTGCTTTAGTTCAAGATAATAATAATAATATCGCCTTAAATATATCCAAATGTCATCTTTTCAAAGGGCCTCGAACAAAAAAAAATAAAAGGTGCGTGTAAGGGAGGATGTTAGGATTTGTATCTATATAAAACAAGACATTCCTTTGCTTCTCAGTCCATATGGGCTGAAAGTCGCAGCTCAGGGTAATGAAATGATACATCATACCAACTGGAACGCTGCATTCAGAGCACGTACAGTAGAGGGAACCGTTTTTTTTTTTTTTTTTAATACGTGGCACAATGAAGTGTAAATGGCAACTTTTTGTTTTTTGAGTTCAAAACATGATTTGCCCGCCATCGTACATTTTCCAGACATTTAGGATAGTTTTGGTTTTTAACGTTTTGTGGGATCACAGTGAACAAAGACGGCAAAAAAATAAAGCTTACCTGTATGTTTTATAACAAACGTAAGAGGTACTTACTTTAAGGTACTTTGTAGAGGAGTGTATTTATTGCTTTTATCATGGGTATGTTTGTGTTTGTATGAAACCATTGAAGGATTTTCTAGAATAGTCTAGAGAATTATGTGGTCCTTAGCAGAGGAGCCTTATATCAAAACTAAGTAATTTAACCTTTGGGTTGTGTTAGCTTCCTGCACTTATCTATTATGTTAGACGGGTCGGTGCCGACCCGTGTCTTAAATCACCCATAAAATACCCTCAAAACAATTATTTATAATCCAGTTTGTTTCTTACCTCTTGATTACCTTGTTAGGCTTCCTTACCCATGAAAAGATTGGTTTTAATATTTTTGGTGTGGATTTGTGGACCTTTCTTTTGACAGCATACCTCTCATTTTCAATAAAAAATAATGGGGAAATAAGCCTCAAGTGAATTAAAAAAATAAACTGAATTTACTTTATCTTGCCTTACATGTCTGGGCATGCCTTACCTAGTTTTTTTTTTTATTCACTAATTTTGTTTAAATAGAGATTCCTGATGCAGTACACAAATTTATGTGGTGCTTTTACGCATTTTAAACTTAAAAAGGGGTCGGTGCCGACCCCAACACCTCAGCTGTTATAATGTTGACCAGAGCATTTATAATTTAGTGTATTTTTTTTTTTTAATTTTATTTTGTTTAAATACATGTTCCTGACAAAGTCAAAAAGCCTCGATGCAGTAAACAAATTTATGTGGTGCTTTTATGCATGTGAAACTTACAAACTTACTAACGGCAGCGGAAGGTTAACCTGGCAGAATTTGTGTAACTCATTCTGTCATGTTGCACTTGAATCTATCTGTTCTCCATTTATGGTAACAGATCATTCAAATTGCTTGCACTCCTTAGACAGCCAGGACACTGAAATTGACATCCTGAGATTTTACTATTTCAAATTTTTAACATCCGATTCATAATAACACTTTTTCATTTCATTAAATATATTCTTCAGTCACTTGCTTTATGACAGCTACCTTCAAATACAATTAAACATTAAAAGGTTGCTAGGTTCACCATTGTGGAAAGATGGCAGTAATATAATTTTTGTGATTTTGGGTAAATTATGCAGCCATGAAGGCTAATTGCACTTTCATGTGGAAACCTTTTGCCCAGAATTTTCCACAAATTCTCAGAAGTTGTGATTTTGGTTTATGGTGAATTCCAACATCCACCCTGAAATCCAGCTGAATGAAACTTACAAAAATCAATTTATTATTGTTCTTATGTTTATGGAACCTTTCCTGCTTCTTACAAATTATCCTGTTAATTTTTAATTACACAGATCTCACATTCAGTGTAATATTGATTTATTCTGCTGCAGCACACAATGTTTTAATTTAAAACAGCAATTTGGTTCATATGTGCCATTTTTCATCATAATAGTGCGTAAACCCTCCCTAAAATCTTTGAAAGTAATATTTTGAAGAAATAATTTTGTTTAAATTTGACTTCCAAGCCCCATTGAACACTGAGAGAGGCTGACAGCTGTAGATGGTCTTCAATTTGGAAGCAGACCTTTCTGTTTTAAACATTTGGACATAAATATTGACAGACAGCTCTGGCAGCTGACAAAATTCATTCAAGATGTGTCACAGAGCAGGCGAGAGAGACTTCTGTAAGGAACCTTGAGGGACCAGTTTTCAGAGTCCATGTCTGACCAACATATTGAGGAGGTGATCAATTATGAGAGATGTACAAATGCAATGATTTTTAACCTGACATTGCTTTTCACCATGATTTTGTTTGACAGTGTCATATACAATAACAGATTTTTGTTCATTGTTTTAACATTACAGGTATATCAGCAAACAGAATAGAGGGGATCGCCTTGTTCTTGGCA
Organism: Mormyrops attenuatus; assembly: GCA_026777985.1. Lineage (NCBI taxonomy): Eukaryota > Metazoa > Chordata > Actinopteri > Osteoglossiformes > Mormyridae > Mormyrops > Mormyrops attenuatus. The sequence goes on from JAODKC010000043.1 coordinate 15,124,900, forward strand.
TGTAATTCATAAGGGGAAGAAACATGACTCCATCATAAAATATGGCTTCTGTTTGTGTTCCATAAAGGCTTTATCAAAGACTCATTTTCATATTGTTTCAGAGGACATGCACCTTGTGACCAGCCTCCAGGATTTCACAGTTTATGTGAAGGTAATGTCTGTCCATCGGAACAAACCCAAGATCAGGACTAATTAGCAAGACTATCCTTTACTTTGTGCTCAGTTCCCTCAAGGTTCAGATTGACGAGCTCACACAGCAATCAATGTGTGGCATTTAAGCAGGGATCTTACAAACATTATGGGTTAAACACATCTGTTTGGATCCCTTTGCTTCAGCCAAGTCAAAACATTTTGTAGATAGACTAGATGACTTTAATCTAATTGGCTTGGTCAAAAAGGGAGTCAGTCGTCTTTGTCTGTAGCTTCGTGCCTGAATCATCAATCCATCTGTTTTAATAAACCGCCCTGGTGATCTGCGGCTGCATGGGGGGTCCCCTTTCCTATCCCCACCATGTTTCAATAACTAAATAAATAGCTAGTGAGTAGAGCCAGAAGATCGCAGTTAGCAAGCTGGTTAGCAGAACATGCTGCTTCGGCATCTCCTAAATAAGGAACACATTTATTTAATATATAGTGTAGTGACTGTTTGTAGTCAACAGGGGGGGCTTATCTATTTTCTGAGTGTTAATCTCCAGATATAGATGCTGGCCAATAAGTGAAACAGGGAGAATATAGATGTGTCAGGGGAGGGGCAAGGTTATGGGACCAGCCCTTCTACTCACTGGTAACCAGTCATTAAGGGTATAAAGTCAGTCTTTGCCTTATGAGTGCAAGACACAGTCCAGAAACAGCCCAGCTCTCATATGTGTACATTTTGTTTATTTTTAGCTATTGAGCAAAATGACTATTTTCGTATGTTTGCTCAGCTCACCAACCAATAACATCAATAAATTCCCCCATTCTGCCCTCCTGTCCCCACATCTCATGGATATCTCCCATCCCAAAGACTGAATTTTTCATGCTCCTGTTCCAAAATCTCTGAGAAACACAAATAACCACGAAGAGTATAAACTGGAATATTCAGCGGAGCTCAGAGAAAGTGTATCAGAATACTTTATTATCATTGCACAATTGTACATATAAAAGAAGCACCGTACGCACCAACACAGACACAGTCAAAGGACTGGAAACAATAAGTAAACTATGAATAACCAATAAATAACACAAGACTGGGATTTATAGAAGAATGATGGTCAAATCACTGTTGCCCTTGCTCAGTACCAGAGTCTAGAGGTACGGGCTGCTTATGAAAGCATTTCAAGCAGCCAACCACCTTCACCTCATATGACTGCAAAATTTCCCTGGCTTCATTCATCATTTCTTCTGCTGAAGCAATTATACCAGCGGGCCGATTCCAAACGTGATTGAGTGGGCAAATGAGAAGTTTAAGGAACGTTTCCTCATAGTAAAATACCAACGTCTCTGCCCCCGTAAATGAGAACCTACCACTTGGGTTTCAGGCCAAGGAACAGATGTTTCGGCTCAATGTCATATTTCTTTAGACCTGAAGGAGGCGACGCTGCTGGAGCGACTTACAGTTTCAGCCATAGCTAAGCAGCTGCATTCATTTTAATGTCCTGGTTTTACAGTCTTTACCTTGATCATTTCCAAAACTACGGGTTTTTTCTAAAGTCCCAGAAGGCCGTGGTCGTTTTGGAATCTCCCAATGCCAGACCGTAACAGCAATAAGCACAAAACCTACACGTGCTTTTTTCTATTTATTTTTTAATAGCCAAGGACGGTAGTCGCTTTATTGACAGTCTTGCTGTCTGGGGTTACGTGTCAAAGAGATGGTCTTTACATGCTAATGAAATCTAATGCTTTCCAACCCAGATCTGAGGTTTAATAACTGTTTGTGGTCATCATTAAATGGAATAATGTGTCATTTTCTGTTGAATTTGCAGGTGTCGATTTATTTCTGTCTTCCTTAATATTTTGCTGGACTTTTCAAGCAGTGAAGAAGTCTGGAGATCAATAAACCCTAACAAAATAACACACTCAGTATATGCAGCTGTATATCAGCTGTAAACCATATATCAGTTGTGTTGATATTTAACCATAACAAAAAGTAGTTTCCAATGGGTTGTAATGGAGTAGATTGCTTGAATAGGGATAAAATGAACAGCACCTGCACAGTGGGAGTAATGCTGTGAAACAACATTTCAAACAGTTGGCTCATTCACTTGCAGCTTTCAATAGAAGAAAATGTCAGTTCTGTACTGTGAGTGTTTTTTCCCCGTCGCTGAGTCTAATATGACCTCACACAAGTAAAATAAATGAGATTATTGCAGGTTATTTGTTGTCTGAGGGCCTAATCACAATTAAGGTTCAACAATTAAAAACAGACTAATAATAATATTGAAATAATAATAATTTATGGCATTTTATTTAAATAAGCGGAAAGTGTACCCATGCATCTGTATATTTGCACAGATGTGTTTAAAAAGAGCTACATTTTTCTAAGAGCATCTGGAGTTTCTACATGTTCCATCCAAAAAAGTATACCAGTCCAAAAGTAAAGGCCGAGTTGCAGTATTTAATCCCTCATTAGGGGTGTTATTAGGATACTTTAGGACTGCTTTGGTAAGGGATCACCGTTCATGGTGTTTTGGCTGCGGCACAACTAATACAGTTTCATTAGATTTTTGCAAATGGATTTATAAATCTACTTTTCTTTTCTGGCAGACAGACATTCCATTTGCCTGTCAAGGAAATTAAAACCATGTAATAAAATTGTGCCTGGTGTATAATGATAAGCTTTAATAGGTGTGACAACTAGAAAAGAGTGATCTGCGAGTGGTTTTCCAGTAACGTGAAACCAATACGGCGTAACTGCTAGTCAAAGTGACACATCTTAATGCTGCTGAAAACCTCAGGAGTGTCAGTCTCCTGCCAAGACGCCCCTAATGGCCGCCTTCCAGTTCCCTTCTTTATTGTGAAGTGAAAAGTAAATAATTTCCCTTAATCTCTATCATCTAGGGCTCGCGTGCAGCAACACCTGCACTCCACCCCTGTGCGTTCATTTCATGCTTTGAATGAAGCTACAGCCTATCATTTCGCCACATACATAAATCTGGAGTCCCTGCACAGATAACGGCCTTTGCTTAAGGCTAACTGCATATTTCACTTGGCTAGATCAAACTGTGCCTAAGATTAGAATCTTTTACTTAGAATCTCTATATCTGAACTAAATGACAGTGCCTGACTTATTCTGTTGTGCTGCTAAAAAGCTGATGCAGAGTCTTTGTAAGCCCCCAAAGATACACACAGGTCTCCACGGCAATCCAGAAAAACCCACCAATGAACTGGTACATATACGTAATTGAGTCCTCTCATCCATCGCCCCTGCTGTCTTCATGCCACTGACAGGCTCTCTGCACCATGCTCAGTATAATCTAGTCACAGGCCTTCATACTCTGTGGGGCTGCATGTTGCTTATTTTGCTCTCCAATATGGAAGGTCCTGGCTCTAATTCATTTACATCCTTGATTGTGAACAGTGACACAAATGGTCCTGTCCTTTCTTTGCTGGTGTGATTATGGACATCAGAAGAAGAGTGAGAATAAAATCTATCGTGCTTTCACAAGGGCAGTCTGCTTTCTCGAGCATTTGAAACTATAAATTAGTACTGTAAAGAATAATAAAACACTGTTACAAACATTACTGCGACACTAGTAGCCTGTGCTTGGGACCATAATTAGCAGATGCTGTTATTCAAAGCAATTAATTTTTCTGAGAGATCAGACTGGGGTACGAGCCTTGCCCAGGGGCCCAAAGATGACATCATGCCACCCATGATAGGACTTGAACTGACAACCTTCTGAGCATAGGCACAACCCACAGAGCCACACACGATTTGCTGGCGGGATGTGGGGGGTAAAGCCTTGCTACTGGATTGCCCTCGATAGAGTCACTATTTTGGTGTCAGGATTAGGCCTTACAGCATTGCCAGTGTTTCAGACTCTGTGGTGGGGGGGGGGATTGGTGTATTCTGGTGAACGAACCCAGTAACGACAGTAGCCGTTTCATTCCCATCGGCCCCGTTCCAGGAGAGCCACCGGAAAGCAGTGTTCATTCAGGAAGCAAAACCTTACGTCGCTATTTTTAACCACTGTTAGCCAGCGCCAGGGTAAATCATCGTTTTTAATTAAAGCTATGAAAAATGTGAAGCCTGTTGATTTAAAAAATAAAAATTTCCCCATAGATATCGCTTTGATTTAAGAGGCGACTTTAGAGTTCACATTAACGACTTATAACGTACAACCACACGCATCACCGGTCGCGGTGAAACAGGTCTTTCTCAGAGGCTTGGGATTAAGTAGCAACTCGGCAGCTGTGAATTTTATTCTTGTATTTTTCCAACAACTTCACATTAGCCACCAGCTACGTAGCTGCTGATTAGACCCGAGATCCCATGGGGTGAGGAGGGGGAATTAAAAATCACGGCAGCAGCGTAAATTACATCAAACCGTAACGGTGCTGCAGATAACCACGGTTTTACCGGAAGTGTAAGAGATGTGCCTAAAGAGATTAGCCTAAAGAACTGGGAGGTTAGCTTATCAGTGCTAAACTGTTAAAGCTAATATATATTTCCTGTACATTCAGCTCAGACTATAACAACTCGTTTATTTTCTTTCGTTGTGTTTGTCTGCATGGGGCTGCTGTGTTCCTCAAAAGCCGGGCCAATTTTATGGCAATTTCGGAAGCTAAACACACACTAAATAACAGTAATGAGAGCCACAAGCACTTTTTCACATGACTAGGAGTTCCTCCTTGTGGTCATTTCTCTTTAGCTTTACCTAACATCTTCTATTTTTAGCATGCAAGCTATTTGCAGACAGCCATATACTTCTTGGAAGCTGACACCAGTGTTTTTAAACACTCTAGCAGAAAAGTGTGTTGTGTGTGTGTGTGTGTGTGTGTGTGTGTATGGATCAGGTTTATTTTACATTGTGGGGACCAAATGTTCCCCACAATCTTATAAAAACCTGTTATTTTGACGTTGTGGGGACCATTTTTCAGGTCCCCACAAAGATCTGTGAATGCCATCAAAAAAGTAAAAACGCCAAAAGTCTCCTATTTTGTTTGGTTGCTTACAGTTAAGGTTAGGTCTGGGTAGGGGTTAAGGTTGTAATATTGCGATTAGAGTTTTCCCCATACAAATCAATGGACAGTCCCCACAAAGATATAATTACAAACCTTGTGTGCACGTGTGTGTGCACCTCTTTCAATATATCCGGTTACCATTCATTTGAGGACTGTGCACACTTAGGTAACAACAGGATGACAGTGCTAAAAGCAAGACATCAAAACAGTGCTTCCTGCTATGCCAGGCTGCATCAGCGACAGTTTATAACTGAAGACCTGCAGATGCACAAGTTTCAAGTTTGAATGTCACGTGTTTGTAGGAATACAGTCAAAATCTTATGCCACAGTTGCGGGGGAGGGGACAGGTGCATGGAGGACAATATGACAGACAGCAGTACAATGAAGGACAAGCAGCAGTGGAATAAGACAGGACAGTGCAAGACAAACAGTAGTGCAGTGCAGTGCAGTGCAAGACAAGAATAAGAGAACGATAAATATTATGATGCGAAAGGGATAAAGATAAAAAAATGGACCACAGTTTAGTAAATTATTGATAAAACTACAAGCAACCTGGGAGATCCCTCATGCGCAAAAGCCTGTGCAGACCAAGGAGCAGAGCCTGTGGAAAACAGCGCTCTGGCCTTACCGGAGCGAGGCCCGTGCTCGTCCACACGTGAACAAACACCCAGCCAGTGGGACAGGCTCTGCATTCATCGCGCGTGTTTTCTGACACGTGCCGGTGACCCATGCAGCTATGTGCCCGGGAGTGATACCGGAGCAGGCCGCGAATAAAGGGTATGATTTACTCGCCTCCCTTCTGCTTCCACACCATTCCATGCCCTCGCATCTTAAACACTATTTGTTTAACCAATTAAAACCAGAGGAGTTTAACACTTACCTACCAGATTGTTCTAAAATGCCAAAGTTTTCATATTCAGCCCATAAAATCTGTTTCCGCCCGCGTGTCAACACTTACTTAAATTCATGAGGAATATTTAGTCTCAGAAGTCACACTGACATACTGGACCAGTTTAATGAATCTTTTTTTTCCTTCTGGTGAATAACTCATTGACTGCCTTGGACCACCCCGGCTGTGCATCCCAACTATCGAACGTTTAAGCAGATTTTTTTCTAAAGGCGAAGGAAATGCTGAAACTTGAAAGTGATTTTATTTTTTTATTTTTAATTTTTTTTGGAGAGCCGTTCCCTGGTAGCGACAGGAATGCAATGAATCACCCAGCTCTGACAGCGATCTGTTTACACAGCGCTGTGAGATCTGGCCCCGCGGGTTCGGATCAAGCCGTCGGTCTGTGTCGCCCGCCCCGGGAGTGACCGTGCATTTATTTAGCGAGGGGATCACCGTGCAGTTTGTCTGCAGCATGAGGCAACAGATGCGCTGTTTTTTCTCGGGGGAAATACAATAATACGATACCACCCATCTCCAGCACCACATTATAATAACCAGGGGAAATCTGCTCAATCCATTTGCATTTTCTCCTTGTGTGAGTAAAGAGTGCAAAATCTGTTAAATGGTATTTTAAAAATGTGCATTTGCTGATGTACAAGAATTCCACCATAAACTACTCAACGATATGAAGGGAAGTTAAATTTAAACCCGTTAATGATGAGGAATGAGCAATGCAGCGCCTGGTAAGATTGGGTCACTAGCCCATTCATTGAGCCCTCTGGAACCTTATCATCTGTCCTGTAAGACTTGATCCGGTTTCTCAGTCAGACCCAGAACACATGCCGAGACCCCGGTGCCCAAATCCTAAACCTGTTTTATCTTCCTATGTTTCACTCGCACAGTTTTTTGTTTTCATTACTCCTGTATCTTTGACTTTAAGTTCCCATCGGATGTTCTGGTCACCATTCAGAGTCTCAGAAACACCCTCTGCTCAAATTATATTGATTACTTGAATCATTCATGAACATCTACTGTATGACTAGGGAAAATCCACAAACAAACAGTGGCCCAGCGAGGGCAGCACAGTGGCCTCAATACTCCAGGGTCGCAGGTTCGATTTGCGCCATCGTTCTGTGTATTTCTGTGTTTACATGTCTTATATCAGCATGTACAGTAGCAGGGGTAGTAAGAACTGTTCACAGCAGCCATATTTAAATTTGAAAGAGGGACTCTTTCCCTGGATGGACATCGCCAGAACTTTGCAGAAGTTCTTGCATTCTCGCCACCTCTAGAGACCTTTTATGAAGTCTGCTCCAAGGATAACATTTCAATAAATTTATCACAGCCTTTAAAATGCTTTTCCAAAGTCCATCAAAATATCCCTCTAACCTCATTTTCATCACACGTATTAATAAAGGTGAAATTACAGGTCAAAACAATCTAAATTCAGTGGAAAAGAAAATACAAATACATGTATTGAGGACTCACCACAGATGTATTAAATCCTACATGACACATTTAGAATAAACTTATTCAGCTCATGAAATGGTCACTGGAACTCCATCAATTTGGCATCCAGCTTAAACAAGTTTAAGACAGAACTGCAGTGACACATTCAACATAAACCTACTGCATGCCAATTCCACACTGGAGGTTAATAACAGGCATACTTGACAATCACAAAATTGTGCATGAAACAGTGCAGCTCTTTTCATTTGCGAGTGATTAGTTGAATCCATTAGCAGGCATTTAAGAAAATGAAAGACGAACAGAATTTCGCCATTGCAAAGTGTTTATGCATACCAAGAAAGCCTTATTGTTAATTCTGAGTAGCTCTGAATACAATACAGCACTGTCAGCTTTGGACGTCCCAAATCCCTGTCTGAGGCAGACAGGATTAATGTAGCAGGGCGCCATCACGTCAGTGAATATGGGCACTTTCGCAAAAAAATATAAAAGGCTTAGTGAGGTGCAAGAGGTGGTGAGCTACATTCTTATCAAGCATCACCATGTTACTGTGTATAAAGTGTATTTTTATAAATAAGCATTCAGACACGCTGCAGACAGGAAATGACCTGGGCTTCCAGGTCGTCCTGCTCTTTGAAGGTGTGCAGCTTCAGGCTGGTCTGCTGGGCCTGATCCCACAGGTGGCTCAGCTGTTTCTACACCCCCGTTTTCCTTGGCTCTTTGCTTCCGTCCGCACGTGGAGTCCAAAAAAACATTACCGGTTGCCGAAGCGTGGGCATATGTGAAGTCATGTGACAGTCGCAGCTACCAATATCAGATAAATCCCCCACAGATGTGTTTTCAACCCTAAAACCACCTGGATCCCTCTCACACAATCATTAAAATGCAGCAGTAAATGGAGCCCTTTGAATACCACCAGTGGTGACCACATGCGTAATGACCGAGGAGCTTGGTACTGGGTTTAAGAGCAAAGCTCGCCATTTATCTGGGGTACCATAACAACGGCAGAAGTCAACATCGTAATCCTGGATGGACTGTGATAGAGAATCCCATCATTTTTCCCAATTACAGACCATGCAACATTCCTGAATTTCCCTTTCTAGAATGCAGTTAGGAAAAAATATCCCAACTCTCCAAGGAAACCCGACAACTGATGGGAATCTTGTGGTCTCACATAAACTTTAGCAACCTGTGAATTAACCCCCCCCCCCCAAAGCTCTACCACTATTAAACCTCTTCACCCCTGCCCCTGTTTACCTCCTGTGGTTATAATAATGCACCCTGGACCGACAGGAGGGAGCGGGAGGGGGGTTATTGAAGCAGGCCCGGGCCCAGATGAGAACACGGCAGTCGTGACAGAGGTAATGAGCTTCCAGCAGCTGTTGGTAAATGTGCCGCACAGCTGCCGCTACTATAAATTGTGTTAATTCTGCGAATGAAGTGGCGGTAAATGCCTCCCCCGCAGATCCTCCCGGACCCCCCATTCGATCCTCAGAAGTAGCTGCTATGTGAATAGGCTCCAAGTCGCCGCCCTGCACTCCAAGCCAAGAAGTATTAAACAATCCCACCCTTTGTGAGACGCTGCCTTGATTAACTGAAAGTTTAGCCATATGTGCCCTCAGAGTTTAAAAAAAAAAAAGGTGGGGAGAACTTTTACTGGTGCCAAATGTTGTACTGCAGTTTTCCTGAAACCAGACTTATTCATGTAGCCTTCTCCTGAGACTGTATGATTTCGATGCTTCATTAAAGAAATAAATATTAACGCTAAAATGTGGAGAAAATGTCAGGCAACTGATGGTGGGAAAAGGTTCGTCTGTGACACCCAGTCCCTCATGTGTGGGAGCGAGAGCAGCTACAGTATGAGTATTTGTCAGTCGCTCTGCACACCAAACATACTCTTTTTATGCGCTAGAGCCTTTTCTGATTCTTAGTTATGTGTTGTTTGTCATATCAGAGTAGAAACACAAACAGGCATCCACGTAGTTCAGTGCAGCACGAGCTCCAAGCCACCCAGAAATTACTGAATTTCTCAACTCTTCAGTTTTCCTTCTGATCAAGGTTCTGAACAGAATCGCTTTCAGACTGAAGCCAACTTCAGAAGTTCAAAAACTAAACTCTGCTGCACCCTGCTGGAGATGTACTTATATTGCAATGTTATTGCAACTTAGACCTTAGCAACTAATGGGAGAGCAGGATATCTACACCCTACACTCCTACAGTACTGGGCAGCCGTTCATTCATTGATGGGCCACCTTTTCACCGTCCTCACAATGGATCTTCCGGGAAAAAAACATTAAACTCCATTTTACACGATTACCTTTCTAGCCCGTGCAGTGTCCTTGCGAGACTGGAATCCATTCGAGTGTACAAGGCAGGAGACACACTGGAATGCACGACAGTCTAACACAGGGCATCACTCATTTTGGGCACGTTAGAGAAACAAATGACCGATACTGCATATCTTTCAACAAGTAATGCCGATTCTAGAAATGTACAACATGATAACACGAAACTGTGTATCTGTTTTTTAGAACCACATATGTTGGTCATCCTTGATAATATCACCCTCCTTATTTAAGGTAGAGACGTCGCGAGCGAGCTGAGGCCTGTCCCGAAGGGAGGTCCATTGCAGGGAACAACCCAGGGTGGTGCGCCAACCCATCACAGATGGCAGAGATATGACTTATTTTAAAAAAGCAAAATGATAAAAAGACTCTCTGACGAATGCCTGGCTTGAAATATTAGATTGATTTGCTGATGCTGTCCCTGCTGGTCTAGTGGTTAGGATTCGGCGCTCTCAGCGCTGCGGCCCGGGTTCGATTCCCGGTTAGGCAATTGTGATCTTATTACTGCAAAATCATGTAATCGATTATTCTACGTAATATTCCAAGACGTATAACAATCTCTCCTGTGTGTTATTTTTTACAAAGTCCTTCTCTTTATAATTTATCCGTCTAATAATGTTACCTTTTTTGTATGTTTACTTTTATATAGCCTACACCTATTGTTTACGCCGTTTATATATCGTTTACTTCATATTATTTGTAATTGCCTTGGCCTGGTAAGTCCCAAACGCAATAATAAATAAAATTTAAATAAACAAACGTAAATAAAACGTAATGGTAAATAGAACCTTTTCAATCTTTTAATTTTTTGTTAGTTTTTTTTAAGACATAGTTCTATTAAGCTTGTATGCTTCAGTTTAAGGAACCATGTCTACCATCTGTGACTGGCTGGTTCTCACTGTTCACGTAAAGGGAAGTGGAGTGGATTTAGGGCAGGCAGTTAAATTTTGGCACAACAATAAAATGAACAGCCCTCAAGTACGAGTCGGTTCCCTTCGTTCGTACCGAAGGGCCGTTCAAAAGAACGTTTGCTAATGTCACATCACTAGTATATTTAGCAGTTTCTTTCTGTGTGTCGAAATGTATATACAGTTGTGTGCAAAATAATAGCAGTCCAACATCACTAACCTGATCCATCACTGGTTTTGGTAGAAATTCATTTTCTGCCTTTTTCTACATGACAAATTATTTGCTAGTAGGTGTAGTAGAATAATAGAAAA
>JAODKC010000043.1:15136086-15150965 GCA_026777985.1 Mormyrops attenuatus
TTCATGTTTTGATTAGGAATAGAATGTACAGTGATCCCAATGCATTTGCGTGTATAGAAATAAAAGCTATTATAAGGGCTTTGGGCTTTATTCACTTTTTTATACACACTGCTATTATTTTGCACACAACTGTATATACTGTCACTAAATAAGTGTTTTACGAGACAATTTGCATGCCTGGGGCAATTCTGCATTATTGCCTTGTTGGTGTTGTGGCTAATCCTTTTATGCCAAATCAGGAGTAAGAAGTCACTTGTGTAGAATTCCAAAGTCAGCCTTTTATTGCATCCACGTAGGTTAGATCTAAGACTGGACACCCTGCAGGAGTATGTCCCATACAAGACTACACTGATTTTTATACACTTTTCATATCTGATATCAGGATGTTCATCACAGGAGGTGTCCCAAGCATCATCTTGCTGGGCCAGTTGCATTTTTTGTGCCTCCCCTTCCAGGGTTCAGAGTCCTCCCCCCTAGGTGTCTTGACCATTATTCCCTGTCTTGGCCTCCAATTACTTCCCCATCTCTATATGATAGGCCTGCCGATCATTTCTTTGGTCAAACCTTCTATGATCGTAGCAAAATGGCCCTTATGATGTTACATGGCAAAAATCCCAGGACCATGTACGCAGCAAGATGTCTAGGACAATAAGCAAAGCAAAACTTCCCAGGTTTCACTGATAAAATGTAAGAAGTCGTGGCAGTTTCACCTTGTCTCAAAATGCTTAGCCACAAAACAGAATATTCTGGGCCTTCAAAACTGTGATAAGTTGTGAAACTAAATAAAGCGCATATTCATACAACCTAGGCTAACATAAGATAACTACCAGATACAGAAACTTCTAAACTAACATAAGATGCATATTCATACGTATTACAGTTACATTTGCAGCAGTAATTAGTTGGCATTCTCTAAAGTTTACCAGGTCACACTTTACATCACCTTTTGGTTACATGTTTTTAACATATGTCCTAATGATTACATCTTTTATCCAATGTTAAATAGTTTTCCATACTGGTGCATGACATACATTACTTGCTGCAGCCAGTTAACGCAACCAAAAAAAATAAGTGTCTTATCTATTTCTGATAGCCCAGCCTCAGCCGTGGCTGAGGGAGCTGCACTGTCAGTGCCACCATCTGAAATAGTAAGTGTTACAGATGTTTTTCCTACAATGGCAGCTATTGAACCATCTGGAGGTGACAGTGACGTCATGCTTAGGCCATCCCCTGTAGAATTGACATGGGATCTGTGGGCTGCAGTAATTTTGCTGGTGGTCATTTTCAGATCTAACCACCTTTTCATCGCCACTGCCAAGGTTCTCATCACAGGTGAGACAGCATTAACTGCGTGTGCTATCTGACCCCATACCAAGTCCTTTTCTTGCAGTTTATATTTATATAGCACTTTTCACAACAGAGTTGCCCCAAGGCATTTTACCTGGGCGTGTTGTGGTACATTCCCGCATCATTTAAACAGAATAATTCAAAACAGGGAAAAGGAAAGACAAAGAAATGAAAGAAGCAACGCCAGATGACAATGGAGGAGAAGAATGAAAGAAGGAAAGCCAGATGACAATTGAGGAGAAGAACCAAAATCTACCAAGTAGGGAGAAAAATAACCTCTGGGGGTCAATGGCTCCCCCCCTAATAAATGCTAACATAATAGAAAAAGAAAAAGTGGGCTCACTTGCTAAAAGCAAGGTGCAGACCATGGTCAAGGGCAAAGCCAAAGTCCATCAATGAGTCTGTTGTCCATGCCAGCCTGTGGTGGGTGGCAGATTGAAGGCTGCACCCACAATGTTACAGTTTGTAAGTCACATCCACGATGTCACCCCTCCATGGGACTGAACCAGGACTCCAGCTGAGATGATGCCCACCGTGGGCGCCATCTGGGCATGTGGGAAGGAAGGCAGAGAGCAAGAGTTATGAGCCTTATATGTAAGTAGGAGAACTTCTGAGTCAGTCCTAAACCTGACAGGAAGCCAGTGCAGGCAACTAAGAATTACAAGAAGTAATCAGAATATAGGGGTCTGTGTTAATGCGGAGGTTATATGCCCCTATATGGTTCATTGTAGGCGTTCCTTTTTAAAATTAAACTTGCCGTAAAAGTTGACAAGGTTTTGCTGGAAATACCCTGGGACCTTGATTTCAGGTGGTATAAAACTTGCTTATGCATTATGAAAAAATTACGAGAAATGGCCTGTCAAACTTGACTCGTATAACAAAAAATAACATGGTTTTCAAAGTGCATGTTCTTGAAAATGATACCGTAAAATTTGACCAATGGTACCGTAAACGTTAGTCTGGAAATAACCTAGGATTTTCAGGCCTTTCAGATGGTATGAGACTGTTTTTTTGCATTATGGGAAAGTAAGAATTTCATTGTATTTTGTTACATCCTGTACTAAAATCAATACAAACATGTACTGAACCATTTTCCTATGTTATTTTACTAAACGTGATCTGATACCGTAATATCTACTCGTGAAATACGCGTTTAAAGAGCGTATTATTTGACGGTGTATCGGCGAGGCGCGGACAGCTTCACGCAGTGCCCATGTTGTATTCAGAAGCCTGACAGGTTATGCAGCCTAATTTGTAGACGGTCCCTTAGCTCACGGTATGTCGTACCGCCTATAAAAGGCAGCGATTTCTTAAGAATACGAAGCTGCGCTTGATTGCCTTGATTATCAAAAATTAAAAAGTTAACCTTTTTGCACCAACCGCCCGAGAGCCCTTAAAAATAAATAGATCAAATGTTTGAACGTGAAAGCGGTACAGCAGTAATGAACCCGTGCGTGTAGGCCGTCTCCTTAATTATAAGGAGCTCTCCTACCCACCCCTTACTTTGGTAAGGTAAACCTGCTTCGCGGTGCTGATGCATGGCTGCGTACTCTCGCCGGTTTCATTGCGATGTAAGGGACTTTACTGTACTACACGCGGCTTCACTGTTTGTTTAAATTCAAGTCGGTTGTTATTTATGGTCAAAGACGCCATCGACTTCTTTTCGGGCTGCATTTAAGTTGCCGATCACCTTGGGGTTGTGATTTTATACTGGTCAGCGCACTGCATGGACTTATAGATGCTGCGCGATTGTGTGGTTGTGCAACTACAAATGTCCATCCCGAAAACTAAACGTTTTTTTCCGCACCCGGCGCATCGCGGAGAAGCGGGGACCCGAGGCGCTGATCTCGGTAACAGTGCCATTGAGCAAAGGTAATTAACCTGAAAAATTTCCGAGCAGAATGAATGGATAAAAGTTGGAATCGATTGGTGGAAAAAGTGGTACAGAAATTAGCAGACATCAACAGACCATTTTGTCTAAGCCGGGGATTTGAGAGGAAGGTGATCACAACTCACTGGCCTTTGGCAAATTATACCAGTCTTTAAAAAGCCTAGTATTAGTGATGTACACATTGATTATTTACCATAAAACGCAAATCACCGAGTGGATGCTAATAATGGGAGAAATTAAATGTCGCACCAGCTGTTTGTGGGATTACTGTGCTATTTATTTAAGTTTGTGCTGTACGAAGCTGTTTGATGCACCTAATGTTGTAAGTGCTGACTTATAAGCAACTTTGACCAAGTCGCATGTGGGTGTGACTGTAAATGTAATATAGGGTCCCACTTGGACTGGATGGTGGTTGGTGGATGGATTATTGTAAGTAAAAAAAAAAATTAAAATAAGAATACAAAAGCAAGTGACCATAGGACTATGTAACTGCACTGGCAAATTTAACACATTATGAAATGATCAAAGATCAGTTGGTATAACATATACACTCACTGGCCACTTTATTCCGTACACCTTGGTAGTACTGGGTTGGAGCCCCTTTGCCTTTCCTGCTGGAAGTAGCCATTAGAAGCTGGGTATACTGGTCATAAAGGGATGGACATGGTCAGCAGCAATACTCAGGCAGGCTGTGGTATTGATACGATGCTAAAGGGCCCGACGTGTGGCAAGAAGATATTCCTGGCATAATTACACCAACACCAGCCTGAAGTGCTGATACGAGGCAGGATGGATCTATGTTGTCGTGTGTATGCCAAATTCTGACCCTACCATCTAGATGTCGCAGCAGAAATCGAGACAGTCGAGCGATATTTTTTCCTAATCTTCCGTTGTCCAGTTTTGGTGAGCCTGTGCCCACTAAAGCCTCAGTTTCCTGTTCTTATCTGACAGGAGTGGCATCCGGTGTGGTTGTCTGCAGCTGTAGCCCATTTGCTTCAAGGTTCGACATGTTCTGCCTATAGAGATGCTCTTCTGCATGTCTTGGTTGTAATGAGTGATTATTTGAGTTACTGTTGTCTTTCTATCAACCGGAACCAGTCTGCCCATTCTTTTCTGCCCTTTGCCATCGACAAGGCTGATTTTGGCCAGTTCCCTGTAAATCCTAGAGATTTCCTGAAATAATCATACAGTACCAGTCCATCTGGCACCTACAAATATGCCTCATTCAAAGTCCCTTATCACCTTTCTTCCCCGTTCTGGTGTTTGACGTGAACATTACCTGAAACACCTGTATCTGCATTTTTTTTTTCTATCGCTCTGATTAGATATTTGCTTCATTGACCAGTTGAACAGGTATACATAATAGTGGCCAATGAGTGTATATAATAAATATAGGAATGATCTAAAACAATGCTGAGAATATAAAAATTATTTTCTTTTCTCTTTCAACAGAAAATGAGTTCCACGCCCCAACAGCAAGACGGTTTAGTGCTCTTCCTTGGTGAGGTACAGCTGGTAAACCAGTAACAAATACTAAAAGTTGTTTTAACGTGAATATGTGTAATGAGTATAGAAATTTAAAATGAATATATACTCACAATTCTACAGGACCTGACGTAATCAATGAGAGATGTCTTGTGACATCTGGGTATCTGTGGTAATATGACCATAGTGACATATTTATGGTGTAGTATTGCTCCTTGTTCCTTAGCTTCCAAAGTTCACGAGTGTGTACTGTCAGTCATGGCCATATGCAACCTTTGGCTGTGACCACCAATATAGACAATTGAATAGAGCCCAGCTCCCCCCCAAGCCAGTCCCTGGCAGTTCAGGGCCCAAGGCTGAAGTACAGCCTGGCCAGATGTCTGTCTGTCACAGGGCACACACACAGTCACGGCTTATGAGTAATTTAGAGGCCCTTAGCCTGACGGCATGTCTTTGGACTGTGGGGGGGGGGGGAGTGGAGACATGCAACACTGGGAGAACATGCTGGTTCCTCATAGACAGAGCTGAGGTGGAATTCAGGCCCCCATCATTGGAGGTGTGAGGCTAGCTACTGAGCGGCCGCGATGCTGCCCTTAAACGCATATCAGCAAGTAAAACAACTCTCACATTCTTAACACTTACATACGCACTCCATAAACAAAACGCTTAATACAGGCGTGCATACACACACAACTACAGAATCCAGTCAGTCCTAGTGTGTAACTGTATACACAATCTCAAAGCCACTAAACATACATCCAGACTCTCCTAATAATAATACTAATACTATGTGTGGTGTATTTTCAGCTTAAAGAACAGTTCATCAGCTATAGTATTACTTCCAGTTTATTACTAAATCCTGCCCTCTCGATTTTTATTTTATTAGTTTCTGATTGACTTTCAGGTAATATTCCAGTCAGTATATTGGTTGTAAATGAAGATGATGAAGATTGCGGGGATTTGGGTCAAGGATCAACAGGCAAGAAGACAAATAAGCCATTTGAGAAAGGTATTTGTTTTTCATACTAAAAACTAATTGTTCATACATGTTCAAAAGTAACTGGTAGGACTGTTCAATACCCTGAAGAGAATAAATTGTTGAAACACATGATTATGCAGATAGGAGTGCGGAGTTAGAGGAACACCCACCGCTGAGGTCGCCGGGGAAATCCAGGGGCGCAAGCAGAAAGACCAGTAAAGGGCAACACAAAGGTGGCGCCCCCTGTGGGCAGGCTGCCGTGGGGAACAAGGAGAGCCCTGCTCAAGCTACTGAGATGAACAGTACAGAGCATCAGCCGACAGGCTGTGGATCTTTCCGAGTCCGTGACTGTTCCTCCCGCAGATCGGACTCTGTCCTCGTGAGGTGTGTGGGTAAGAGCTCTGTGGGCTCCCTGCTTTGTGACCGTGTCACTCCTGTGGTCAGAGAGTTCAAGGAGAATCAATCAAGCACTTCGAGATGCAAGACTGAGTGGAGTGTAGGTGACCTGGGCAGCATGACGCATAGGTACAGCTGCCAGCAATGCCTTTATGCCACCAACCGCTCTGACAGTCTCGCCTCTCACGTGAGGATTCACACGGGTGAGAAGCCCTATGGATGTCAGGACTGTGGCCGTGCTTTTCGAACCCGCAGTGAACTGAATCGTCACCGTCACCCCAAAACGTTGCAGTGTGACATCTGCGAGTATTCCACAAATAGGCTGGACTACTTGAAGATACACAGGCGGATTCACACAGATGAGCGGCCCTACGTTTGTCCCAAATGTGGGCTGGCCTTCCGGACCTCCAGCCACCTGGCTCGGCACAAGCGAACTCATGGGGACAATTTGGATTGATGGGGAGTTGACGGTTTATACGTTCGGAATGTTCTTGTGCTATAAAACCGTTCCGGGGGGAGTTAGTCCTGCTTTTCTTGTTCAACATCAGATCATAACCTCAGGGAATGAAGCTTTAAATGTTCTAACATGCAGATTCCTGTGGCCATCTCCTTTGTTTCTTCTGACAGTAATGACAGTAATGGCACATCTTTTAATATTTTCAAGTGCATTGCTTTTGTTGTGGTATCCCTGATGTGAAGGGCCTATTCATCTAGTCTGTGATGAAACAGATTTCAATTAGGAGAATTTTTGCTTTAGGAGAATTTTCTGGTATCCACTTTTGTTACGAAGTATACTTCTCATGCCACTGCAGTATTTTAATAATCTGCAGAGGAATATAAAGGTGATTCACGCTTCTTATTAATTTCTATATTCTCTGAAACCAGCTCACTTATGTGTGGTGGTGGTGGTTTGGGTCACATCATCGGTGGACATCTGTAATCTCTTCCCTCATCCAGGGCATTTCTGACAGAAAGCTTAGTGCTGAATACTTTTTGGTTTTCACTTCTGAAGCAAATAAAAATGTCTGTAGCTGAAAATGTGCAAGACAATTAGAGTTCAGTGTCTGGCTGCAGAGTAATTACTGTCGTCTTTTGCAGGACATGAGATCTGCTTGCTAAACAGGGTTTGTTACAGCGGTCGCCATGAGTCGACAAATAAAATACTTGCAAATATGTTGTTTTTGGCTTGATTTATTCACACAGTATATTAAACAATGGGCCAGTCTATTTACAAACTCTCACGGGGGTGACGAGTCCGGTTCTGCTCTCACACCTTGGAAGCGGACATGGAGCAGATTACTGCTGGCTGTTAGGGCCAGTGAAGCGTGCCGCTAAGAATTAGTGCAAAGCTGCTTCCCTTCTCCCCCCAGACCCCCAGTGGAAGACCCTGCTTCACTGAGGGCCGTGTACTGATCGTGTGATTTTGGCACCGCCTCAGGTTTGAAGCTCCAACCAGTCAGGAAACAGGAACACTTGTGGATACTGTGGAAGAGGCTTCCTGCCTTCCTTTAACCAGAGAAGGCCTGACACCATCTTCAAGTACTTAACTCTATCCATCCTCCAACCACATATCCTGAGCCGAGATGTTGAAGAGGAAGCTATTGTATTTTTATAATGCTGTTTGGAAAAATCCCTGCCATTAAATATTATTCGTACATACAGGGGGTTGCATAATGAAACCTCCTGCCGGAAGCGTGAACTTGGCTGTCACTGATCTGGGACCAGTGATCACCATTTACCCTCTTGCCACAGCCTCCACCTTCCATCATGGCTGGGAGGAGATTCTTCTTCGGCATCGCGAGCGTCATGTACGTGCAGAGCCCTCGTGAGGTTTACTGGGTTTACTGGGTTTACTTGTCCTTTTGGCTTTAGTCCTGGTTTTTTTCTGGAAAAAAGGATGCCTTTCTGAAGAGTTCCTGCCTGATTATTCGCCAGATGAAGGTGTATCTCATGTGCAGTGACGGGGACACTGTGCTGTAAAAATGGTGCCGTCCTTCGGATGAGATGTAAAACCGTGGTCCTGAGTCTCCGAGGTCATAAAAGATCCCGGGCATCTTTCAAAAGAGTAGGGATGGTACCCCAATGTACCCTAAAAATCCCACTGTGGCCCTTTCAAATCTGGCTACCCTGTTTCTAATTGGTGAATTTTCTCCTGCCCCTTCAACACCTCAGCTACTGAGTAGCTGGTCATCAATCACCTTCCTAAAGTGCATAATTTGCATAAATGTGTTTGCATGTCAGGACGGGCAGGGTTGCAAGGTGGGGATGTTTGGAATCCTCCTCCTTTCTGCTTCATTCACTGCTCCATTAACCGTTTTACATCACTGCCAGTTTCAGAAGAGATGATCAGTGAGGAGAGCGTGCAGCTCCTGATCGCCGGCATGTGGTCCATCTTCCCCCTGCTCGGTCACTTTGTCCTTGATGAGCTCAGCCATCCCTGCCACCATCATGATGGCGTGCTTATGTGGGTTAACACTGACGCTCCACAAAGCATACAAGTCTGTCCAGAACAACCAGATCCTGAAAATACTCAAAATGCAGTGAAGTGCCATAGTTTGGTAATATAATAATTATATGAATTCATTTTCATTTATGCGTAACATGCAAGGGCATAGACTTGAAAATGGATTGCAGGGACACGTCCCTACCAATATTGTGGGAGTATCGTGCGTGTTTAGGGTGCTGGGGCGTTTGGGGCTGATTTGGTCCCTACCATACCCTTGGTAATTTGTCTTTTAGTATAATTATAGGTTTTGAGTTTGTGTAGACAATAATGATTTCCATAACGAAATACTTTCTGTAGGACTTTTAATGTATGCTACATGAAACAGAACAGAAGCATTACAGTCTGACAATTCATTTTCCTAACAAGGTTCATATCTTCAATGTATTTGAAGGAGCCAGATCAAAAAAAAACATAAGAAGGTCATTGAGAAGGTCACACGTTTACAGTCACAGGTTATTTTCCATATAATACCATCAGTCTGAGAGATGCAGAATTTGGGATATAAGATAAACTTTGTGTCTTTGATACTTTTTCTGATTGCCTTGTTCATCAGCATCGGCCTTATTGTGTGCTGGACCCCAGACGCAGCGATGAGTCTCTGGTCCGTTTTCCTCTCTTGTGAGTCCATCCCACCAGAAATCGGCATGGTACCCTCTCTCTTTGCCAAGTTGTCTACAATCCTAGTGCTAAAACTTATTTCGTAGTGGAGCTTAACAGAAAGCAGCGTATGACCATATTAAGCAATGCTTACCTTTAATCCCACCTCTGTAAACTTTCATAT
Source organism: Mormyrops attenuatus (assembly GCA_026777985.1). NCBI lineage: Eukaryota > Metazoa > Chordata > Actinopteri > Osteoglossiformes > Mormyridae > Mormyrops > Mormyrops attenuatus. The sequence continues at coordinate 15,145,472 of JAODKC010000043.1, forward strand.
TTTGTGTATTCATATATAACGGTCAATGTATGAGAAACAATGCATTATACATTTTTATACACACAGTTGCGGAGGCAAAGAACCACCCAATGCACAGCGTATAATGCAAGGCTAGGAGTGCATTAATCATCATTTTATTAGTTTAACTTTAATGACCTCTTGGTATTCAGCTTGTCATGGATAAAACCATCCCGTTTAGGCTGGTTACCAGTGTTGGGCCATTCCAGAATTCATTCATCAATTCCAGTCCAAATCAGGAAATGGAACTGGAGTTGGGACTGGAAAAAAAAAACTATGGGGAAGAGAATTGGAACTGAATTCAAATTTCAGGGAGATTTAAATTCCAACTCCTTGTCCTTCATTAACAATAGACATTTTTGATTTAGATATTCATAAAGCAGTCACTACACAGCTAACAGCTGAAGCCCGTGGACATCCCTATATCACAGTTTAGACAGTCCCATCAAAAGTGACATCCAAAAGCATCAATAGCTGAAGGACAACCAAATACTGACCAAACTGAAGCGAGCAATTTGGAAAGAGGGTAAAGCTGTCTAATTGGGGTCACCGTGGAGGTGTGGTTTTGTCTGAAAAAGCGTGGTTACAAACTCAAACTCAAAAACAATAAACTAAGTAAAAATAATAGATGCATGAACAAATGAAGAGACCCAAGCTATCGGAATAACAGATTCAATGAGATGTGGACGGCATGACTAGAAAAAAACAACTATTTGCAATAATATACTACAGGGCACGATATTATACAAATTTTAAATATCACGCTGTGATTTTATTGCAATAAACATTGGGATATTCATAGAGCAAAAAGGGAGTTAAAAAATAAATTTCTGACGAACCCATCTAGGAATAATTTAACAGCAAGGATGAAAATGATTATGACGGGCTTGGAGTGTGCAGGGCTCATGCAAAAACGAGGGTAAAAGTGTATACAGATTTTTTTAAACATATACTAGATAATCCTGGAAAGGAACAATGATTAAAACTGCAAATCTTGCTAAGTTTTGTTTCCCATGACAGAGTAAAAATTTTTTAGCAAAACTTAAACCCCACTCCACCTCCTGCTATAATATCCAAATAGTGAAATAATCAGCTGGATTGAGATCAGCCTATCATGGTCCTCATGATGTGAGTATTGCATTTACATCACATGCAATGTCGATAAAAGCACTCATATTCAGTCCTATAATACCCTTAAAAAAGCCATTTTTGAATACAGTACAAACACCCTGCCTCTGTTTTGATGACATCATTCTGCACCAGTACCAGTTTTTCACACCAGTGGAAAACAAACTCAAGTACCAAGAGCACGGTATCTGTCGCAGTGGAAAAGCACCCCAAGACATAACGAAACAATACAATGTAATGGAATCCCCTTAAAGGCTGAAGAACAAACCAGAGTCTTATCTGTAGGTCTAATCAGGAAAGTCTTAAAATTCACAAGTTGTCTTCAAATCATGTGCAAGCAATGGGTTCATAATAGACATTTAATGTCCTAGGAACATAAGCATCATTCTTCACAGAAAGAACATATGATATAAACAGACACATTCAAGATAACTACTGTCACATAACTGCAACATTATTTCAATTATAGATCCATTCTGAGTGTTTATCTATAATGAAAAGAACACAAAGCATCCGAGTTCAGACACTATTTTTGTTATTTTGATTCTGTTGCATTATTGATAAACCTGTGGTATTAATCATCTGAGAAGTACATCACGGTGGCTGATGTTTTTTCCAAGATGCCGCAGTGTCATTTCTGAAAGCATCACACAGAAAAACGTATGATTTCCATTCTTCCATCTGGAGAAATGATCACAAGGCCTGACGGTTCTTCTCCAGGTTCTTCTCGATGTTGTCAATCACCTCCACGGCAGCTTGAGGAATTCTTGTCCCCGGACCAAAGATGCTACACACTCCTTTGTCATAGAGAAACGGGTAGTCCTGGGGGGGGGGGGGGGATTACTGAATTCATTACTCAATTACACCAAAAGCAAGAGCATACTCCACACATACAAAGCGGGGGTGGGATCAGATCCCCTAACCCATCAGCTGAGGCAGCAGAGCTTGACTGTTTACAGTCGAGCAGCAAAGGTGAAGACCGAGGATGACCACTCTAGTCTGTCTTGTAACAGTATAGTCACTGTTCCGTTTAGGCACGTAATTCCCACACAACCAGAAAGAGGAGCATCTTTTCTACAAAGGAAAAATAGTTATTTAAGGGCAGAAAACCAATTCTGAGATGCAGACTCCCCCCATCACTCTCAGAGCCCCCAAGCCACTCACCTGCGGTGGGATGACCCCCCCACAGATGACCAGGATGTCGGGCCGGTTCAGATTCCTCAACTCCTCGATCAGCTCGGGGACGAGGGTCTTGTGGCCGGCGGCCAGCGTACTGATGCCCACACAGTGCACGTCTGCGTCCACGGCCTGCTGGGCCACCTCCAACGGGGTCTGGGGTGGGGGGAAATGGCACATTTACACCTGTCCGAGCTCCACATCCCCCATAACCTCCCCATCCGCTTCCACCTGCTAAGCATAACCAGCCCAATCCGGTTATCTGGGAAAAGCTATGGATACTTCAGTGTGGGAGTATTCTGGACTTCAGCTGAATGTTTACATTCACAGCGACTGACGGCCAAATGGTAAAAACACTCCAATTTCCATCTGATGCCTCATTTATGCTGCAGCCTCTAATAACTGCACATGTTCCATCAGAGACAGACCACCATACCCAAAAACAAGACAAATGGACACAGAGTTCTGATTCGTCACAAATAAATGAGACATTTTGTATCATCTGCATAATTAGGCAGTTCTTGTCTGGTTGTATGTAATCTGATAATTCAGAATTTAGAACAGGAATGCATTTTGAATGAATCATTCCCTCAGTGTCAGTCACACGTACCTGAAAAAGGGGCCCGATGTCAACATCAAAGCCCAGGTCGGCGAAGCCTGTAGCGATGACCTTGGCGCCCCTATCGTGCCCGTCTTGCCCCATCTTGGCCACTAGGAGGCGAGGATTGCGGCCTTCATGCTTCTTAAATTGCAAAACCCTAGAAAATGGTAAAGTGGGGTCTCTTTTCTGAAAATCAGTTTTGATGGAACAGAAAGGTAGGGAGGTCTTTCTAATCTCCAAAACACCCCCCAGCCCGTGAGAGAATCTTGAGGTCCATCCCACATCTTAGAGCTGTAATTATCCCCATCCATCGCCATATGGGGGGTGGACAGTAAACATGTGATGAGATCTACTGCCCCCCCAATAACTGTACACCAAGTTTTGGGGGTGCGAACCTCACTATCAACAGCACAGGGACAGTAGCTGAATAGTCAGTACACGCACATGAAAAAGCACTCGGCGCAAAGTACACTAAAGGGATTCTGGGTAAATACAGACCACAAACGGCTTACCTGCTGTGAGCAGCGGTGATTTCCTGGTTCTCCCCAAACTCACTTCGGTATGCTCCGCTCACCATGCGGCTGCTGGCTTTGTGCTCGCCAAAAACACTTTTCATGGCGTCGGTGATCTCACCGACGGAGCAGCTGGGGGAGCATACATACAGTGTCGCCCCCAGAGCAACCAGAGCCCCTTTATCGTTAACATGGCAGTGTTCTCATAGAGGAAATATGCATATAATAATATAGGAGACATTTTTGGTGTCAGTTCCTTGTCATTTTCCCACTTGGAATCAATAAATTGTCTATCCTTTGATCATCCATCCATCCTCTGAGTGTTGTGGTCCATTAACTGTATTTTCAAAGGACCATACTTTCTATGAGGCTTTAAAAGATTGTATTTCTGAACCTGTCTACTGCAATCATCCCCAAGATCCACTTCTAAACCACATCAACTCTATCATTAATGGCCATGCAGCCTCTGGAATGGTACCATGTCACTCTCCCAGTGGCAACACACAGTATTCTCAACACGAAGCATGGCTAAAACAGCAGCTAGACACATAGTCATTGTCATCAAAAAGCTCATGTCCAATCAGGCCGTCCGGTTGGGGGTCCGAGCCCAGCAGGCCCTGCTTCCCTCCATTCGACCGGATGTCTGACTCACCGCGCCCGCGCCGCCTCCACAGCCAGAGCGAGCAGGTTACCACTGCGGGTGCGAGCGCATTCCTCGATAGCGGACAGACACCTCTTCGCGGCTGCAGAGTCACGGCTCTCCCTCACCTGGTGACAGGGCACGCACGTCAGACACATGCACACAGACACATCATGGTAACGCACAGACAGGTGCATAGTCAGCAGGGGATGTTTGTTTCGATAACACACACACACACACACAGTCGGACACTCGCCTTCCTGAGCTTCTCAATCTGCTTGTTGCGCACGGCTGTGTTGTCGATGGCCAGAACCTCCACAGTCTCCTCCTTCTCCAGCCGGTATTTGTTGACGCCGACAATGACTTCAGAGCCTGATGGAGGACGTGCAGAAGAGTGATGAAGACGATGTTAAAAAGCAGAGACATTACTAAAAAAAACTAAGGATGGATGGATACTTGTGGGTAATCCAGTGGAAAAAATATATACATGTAACTACATAATTGCAACACACACTCCTCCCAGCAGGGGGCTGTCAGTCCAGTTTTCATTTGAAACATATAGTTTATTTCTGGAAAGTAACTAACCCCTCCGCAAAACCCCCAGCATTCTGCAGCTCAGTTGAATACTAGCCACAGACTGGTACAGGGGTGGGAACCCCTATTCAACAACACTAATCACACTTCTCAATTATATCTGAACACCCACACAATCCATACCACTCCACTAATTATTACATTATTAAATCAGAACACATTTTGCCTGCAAACATGAATTTTACATTAACTTCAGAACAGCAGCATTTAGTTGGGTTGGGGTAGCAATCACTAGTCTACACCTCTGGTGGAAAAAAAAGCCCTGATTACACTAATTACCTCTGTATTTAAAGTCTGTTAGGAGGATTCTGGAGTGTGAGTTTGAGCACTACTGCCCAGGCAGGGTGGTGGTCTTGTATGGATTTGGGGGCACAGCAATGTAGGGTGGTGTAGTTAACTAACATCTTTATGTTTCTTTGATTAGGATTTCACACGTTTTTAATTCAGCTCTCTCAAACGGCCTTCAATCCAAAGAGTTCTTGTTCCCTGGTACCTAAAATCCTTCTAACTACCCTACTTACTCAGTACAGGATGATCTCTGGGGCTTTTTAAGGACCATGTAGCTAAACACAAATGTGTACATGAAGTTTTATATTAAAATTCCTTAGTATATATTTATTACAAATTTAAATTTGTTGGCAAAAATCTGTTAGACTTGAACTTTACCCTTTTCCCATTAGTTAGAAAACTGTGTTCCCCAAGCAGTTCGAGTGGGGGGGGGGGGGGGGGGCCCCGCCCGGGGCGGGGGGGGGGGGGGCGGGGGGGGGGGGGGGGGGGGGGGGGGGGGGGGGGGCGGGGGGGGGGGGGGGGGGTCGGGGGGGGGGG
>JAODKC010000043.1:15151065-15164680 GCA_026777985.1 Mormyrops attenuatus
ATGCACACCAGCCAGGTGCTCAGGTGTCATGGAAGATTCATTGGAGCACCTGAGTCTATCCTGGCCTGCCTTCTGGCGGCGCATTCCTCAATACGAAGTTTGGGGATGCCGTCTGCCACAGCACGAGCCATGCCGCCCATCTCCTCGATCTCATTAATGAACTGGGACCAGGGGAGAGGAGGAGAGACAACGTACCCAGGTAAGTCAGTTGGTTACTTTGCCTTTGAACGTCATTCCAGCAACCAGGGCTATATTCATGGCAAGCAAATAGACAGTAAAACAAACTAAACAAATACTAAACTCAAATTGTTATAAATAATTAGAAATTGCTATAAACAGACAAAACAATCTAAAATAAGGTGTTTAAGATTAGTTTTTGATAAAAAAAAAGTAAAATCTTAAAACGTATCTGGCTTGATTTTATTAAAAACCTCAGTTAAAGGACCATGAAAATGATAAATGCACCCAAGGGAGGTTAAAGAAGGATAATACGACAAATGCTTAGCAGTCAAAGGAGCATTACATACAGGACATATAGCTAGATCTGCACTTGTAAGTTAAAACGTGCAAGTCAAACTGGTAAGCCCAATAACCACCTTGTGTAAGTGACCTGGTCCTACTGGCTTTCAAAAGTGACTGTTGCACCATGCGTTATTATACGCAGGTAAAAAAAAGAAATAAAAATCTTACTTTAAAAACAGCAAAAGCACCTAAATCGGTACATGTGAGTTAGGACTGGTCATGGGGATTCCTTACCTTGAGGGCACCGTTGTAGATGTCACTGGTGAGGGACTCCATCATATATGACCCCCCCCATGGGTCAGCTACCTTGGGGATGCCCGATTCTTCCTGGATGATGATCTGCGTGTTGCGGGCCATTCGCGCGCTCTTGACGGTGGGCAGCCCCAGCGCCTCATCAAATGAGTTGGTGTGCAAGGATTGCGTGCCCCCGAAAACGGCGGCCATAGCCTCGATCACGGTGCGAATCACATTGTTGTATGGATCCTATGGCAAGGGACACCGCAACTTAAAACGGACCACAACTGGACTCACAAAACACCTATAATTGTATATTAAAACATGACCAACAGAAACTGTAATACCTTCAACACTCCACAATTTTTAGTAAATATGGCCGACCCTTCTGCATCACGACTTTCTTCATAGTGGTTTTGCGGGGTTGGCGTAAGAAATGAAATGGGAATTTTTTGAGTTTTACAAAAGCCGCAGATAAACACATAAAACGTTCAGTAACTCATAAATGCATAAAGCTGGTTTGGACGGTGCTGAGCGTGTCTACAGCAGCCTTTCACGACAGCTCGCCGTAATCTTTGTATCACTTGTATCTTTCCACTCTGCTTAAGTGTTTGCTTCACTCGCCAAGGGGACCAGAAAGTTGAGCCCCTAACCCCTGCGATGTGGGGGGGTCGACTGTATGTTTAAATAGATCTAGGTTTCCCTATAGATTAGGCCTACCTTCTAGGGTTGGGCGATGTCTACAATGAAACATTGCGATGGATGGCAGACTAAACAACAGCAAGTAGCTAAAAACAACTCCTCTATATTTATGTCCCTCTCACCTGTTCTGTGAGAGACCATCCAGATGTCTGGCAATGAGCTCTCAGCAACAGTGACTTGGAGTCCTGAGGTTGAAACTTCTCCTTAACCAGATCAGCCCAGAGTCGTCGGCCAGCTCTCATTTTGGCAATTTCCATGTAAAAGTTCATGCCGATTCCCCAAAAGAAGGACAGTCTGCACAACAAAGAGCAACGGACACAACACCAAGCCGCTCCCACATCAACGTCATTCGAATGTCACCATGCCATTCAGGAACATCCCCCCACCAGAAAAAGTGCTTTAAAGACCAGCAAATTGAAATGCTATTCATAAATGAAAACATGCAATTAACAAGATAAAACGAGTCCTTTTATTGACACCTATCTATGCACCTTGGGGCAAACTGGTCGATGGTGAGGCCAGCCTTGAGTCCAGTACGGCAATATTCCAGACCATTGGCGATGGTGTAAGCCAATTCAAGGACAGCATCAGCTCCAGCTTCTTGTATGTGATACCCACTGATGGAAATGGAATTAAACTTGGGCATGTACTGCGGAGGGAAGAGAAGAGAAAATTGACCATGAAAGGCAAAAGAAGGACTAGTTTAGTCAATGATTAACACATGATATGCCTCTTCTGGAAGGTACCTTGGAAGTGTAGGCAAATATATCAGCGATGGCATGCATGGAAGGCTCTGGGGGGAAGATGTAGGTGTTCCGGACCATAAACTCCTTGAGGATGTCATTCTGGATGGTTCCGGTGAGCTTCTCTGGTGGAACGCCCTGCTCCTCCCCAGTCACGATAAACATGGCCAGTATGGGAATGACCGCCCCGTTCATTGTCATGGAGACGGACATCTTGTCCAGGGGGATGCCGTCGAACAGCATCTTGGTGTCCTCAACGGTATCGATGGCCACACCCGCCATCCCCACGTCACCATGCACCCGAGGGTTGTCAGAGTCGTAGCCACGATGGGTGGCTAGGTCAAAAGCCACAGACAGACCCTGCTGTCCAGCTGTGAAAGCAATGCGTACACCCAGGATAAAATACTACAAAGACAGACATTACTGGAATTCAGCTGATGATAACTATTAAACCTTCATTCACTACCTATTCTTTACATTTAAAAAGGGCATAACATTAAAATGTGTCTATGTGTATTTACTCCGCTTATTTTTCTTAAACCCTTTTTTCCCCCAAAAGAACCTTGCAACTCTGTGAAATTGTATGGTTGGACATTTTTTCAGGGCAATTCAGATCAGATAGTATCCTGTAGAATAGGGGTTCTCCACCTTTTGATGAGTAAGGACCCGCATATGATGTTAAAAACTTGCCACGGACCACTGTACGTGGTGAAAGATATCAACAGAGGGATATCGACTTTGGAGGGAGATTTAATAAGTTTAGCCGTTTACATTGTTTTCAAATGGAATCAAGACATGTGAGCGTCAGGGGTTCATGACTTAAAAGTATATTGTTTATTTTTGGAAATCAACCAACCACATCCCAGTGGAATACTGGCTGTGTACCAGGGCTTCAGAACCCCTGCTCTAGAAGACTACAGCACCTCTCTTTAAGGGACTTTAACAAGTTACTCCTCTGTCATCAATCACCATGCTGTCCTACACCTCATTTAAGAACAAACCTAAACCTAAGGGGCGGGGCTAACAATTAGAAATAATGATGTGGCATACATTTTAAATTAGGGTGACCAAATAATCCATGTCAGGGAGGACACTTTGAGATAGGGCAGGATTTGTTAAACTACCATTTCAGTTAAAAGGGCCTGGACTTCACATAAGCACTGAGATCTTGCGGTGTGCTGTTGGTCATGAGTCTCTTATAATCATGCATGTGTCACTAATGTTAATGTGAAACAACAGGGTGAGTCTTTCAATCAAGGAAACAAACCGAAGTACAAGAAAAACAGCTATTTGACCAAGTAACGCAGACTTTAAGTTTTAACGTAGTTTGTAAAACCTGAAGTAGCTCGAAATGTCCATGACATAGATTTTCCCGTTACCCTATTGTAGATGTACACGTGGGATGACGTTTTTATTTTCTGCTTCCAAAACGTGGGCAATCCGAACAGCAGACAAACTGCATGTGTACCATAGGTGTAAACCTATGTACAGCCGGTTCCGGCTTCGCCATTTTACTCTGTGCATGAAGGTGTAAGCAGGCATACCCTTGAGGTTGTCTCTGTAAAACTTGTTACTTTCCTCCACGGTGCTGAAGCCCGCATACTGCCGGATGGTCCATGGTCTGTACGTGTACATGGTGGGATAGGGACCCCGGGTGAAGGGAAAGACCCCAGGCAGCTCATCGGACACCCCACTCGAGTCAGCGCGGGTATAGACGGGTTTGATGGATATGCCCTCCGGCGTGTGCCACATCAGCTCCTCGGGGTCCTTCCCCTTCAGCTGCTTCTTCGCCAGCTTTGCCCACTCTGGGTGCAGCTGGCCGGCCCGCACAGGCTCCGTGGCCCAGGAGCGCCGGCAGGGCCGGTCCGGCCAAGGCGCGCAACCCGAGGCTGAAAGGAGCCGCCGGTATGCAAGCGCCGTCCGAGCCGCCAGCATGACTGATCACCGCCCTGCACGCCTGCTTCAGGCAAAGGACAGCTGCAAAGCCGCAGAAACACACAGTATAGATATAAACACAATCAACATAATATAAAAAGAAACAAGTGGAGGTCTAGCCATGCTGGCAGATGGAAACTCCTGACACATTTATCAAGCAGTATCCTGGATGTAGCAACTGAAATCCTACGTGAAGAGTTTTATTCACTTGTTAAAGATAACGACAGGGATCCAGCAACTATTGCTGTTTGGACCGCTAATAAGCGCACGAACCGCCGTCCAACTTATGCATTAGAAAATCACAGGACCAACGCAGACAGCTTACCACTCTAGTCACGAATCTGACAGGCGTACCAATTCTGCGCTATTATTTATTTTCACAGATCAGAAAAATACTAAAATACAGCTGGGTAAAAAGTGAAAAATGAATTCTGACCTTGCCTTATCTTGTTTAACTTATTTTAAGGGGCGTGGATACTCTCCCAATCACCGATCAAAACACAAGGTCTTCAGCCAATCAGAGGACGGGTAGACGAACTTCGACCTCTGACCCGGGAAATAAAAACTCAGCGGAACCAGAATTTTCCACTAGGGGGCGATCGTGAATTTTTCTTAAAAAATGAAACATTATACCACTTTATTCCACCATGCGGCGCATTGAAACGCAAAGCTTCGTGTTCCATAGCCTTTTATCCAACATAGGGCCGCAGCGAGCACGCGGGGAACATCCTGTATGGATTAAAAAACCGGGGGTTTAGTGATTCAAGCGATGCTTATATATTACAACACAATTCAGTGGAAAGTATACTGAAAGCTACAAAATACTTTAATTTTTACATAAGAAAAAAAACACATATTTTGCTTTTTACCTATCTAATTAAAGCAAAAGGTTGTACTAATTTTCCTTTGTAGGCTATTTTTACGGAAGACATTTGCTGATTGAGGAAAAATCACCAAGCCACAGTCACGGGGGAGGGGTCTGGAACCTGTCTGAGTCAGTGTAGGACACAGGTACACCCTGGGCGTGATGCCAGTCCATAACAGGGTATACACATTATGGGCAATTTAGACACTAATTTGCTTAAATATATGTTTTAGTACTGCCGAAGGAATGCAGACTCAGAGCGGAGGTGGGAATCTGGCCAGCCCGTGGTGGCGCGACACAACAGTGATACCCACTGAGTCACAGTGCCGCTATTATTATTATTATTATTTTATTATTATTTAATTTTTATTATTATAACGTGAATACACATAGTTTTGCCACTGCAAGCACTTTCTTGATAGAATGATAATTCCGGGCCCATAGCCAGAAATAAATTTTGCGGGGGGGTCCGGCATCTCTGTCGGTAGATTCTGTGAGAACCCCCCCTCACACTCAGACACACTCAGTAGGTTCCACTCACTGGGGTGGGGAAGGTGGGTTCCTTTCAGTGGATTTCACTAATGAAGAAGCAAATTTTTTTTTTTTTTGGGGGGGGGGGGGGTTCAAAACTGGCTACGTGCCTCATTGGTAATAAGAAATCCGGGGGGGTCAAACACACAAACACATTACTTCAGTACGTGTCTACATGCTTGGTGACTCAAAAAATATTTCACAGATGTATCTGATGTTTTTTTCACATGCAGAGGTGTGATGAAGTGGAATTGATAAGATTTTGAGACGGATGGCATCAAAACTGAAGCATTACCACATGGTGGTAGCAAAAAAAAAAACAAGTTTTCTCACTTGATATTTTTAGAGCAATAACTGAAAAGTATTTGAAGGATCTTATTTAAACTTTGTAGATACAGCCGTATGTCTGAGGAACTGGGATTGAGCACATTTTGAGACAACAAAACAACAAAAGCAAAGGGAGAGGTGAAAGGAGGTGACAGTAACTCTAACAGTATTTTAAGGATCTTTTTCAAACTCTGCAGACACATTGTATCAGTGACAAACTGAAAGTGGTCACATTTTGAGACTTATTCGCTCAAACCTGACGCAGCACTGCAGAGTTATCAAAAAATGGCAGCTTCAGACATTTGATCCTGTTACCATGATAAAAAAAGTATTTGATATCTTTTTCAAATATTGCAGACATGTTGTAAGAGTAAAGATCTGGACCTGATCAGATTTTGGGACAAATCACACCAAACTGACATGGTTAATCCTATTAAGTCACTTGTATAGAATTCAACAGTCAGTCTTTTATTGTAGCCACATAGAGTACATCAAAGGCTGGACAAAATACACTTTTTGTATCTCTTGTTAAGATATTTGTCACAGGGGGCGTCCCAAGCATCATCTTTCTGGACCAACTGCTATCACTGTGCCTCACCTTCCGGGGCTCAGGTATTTCAAATTCAAATCAAATTTCTAATTTCTTGCCCCTACAGTATGTGTCTTTACTATTATTCCCTGTCTTTTTGGGGTCCAGTTGCTTCCCCACCTCTATAGGTTTCAGGCTGCCAATCGTCTCTTTGGTCGAACCTTCTAGGAAACAATGCAAACTGGCCTCCAAAATGTTTTGTACACTCATGCCAGAGAGCCCAAAAACCGGCCAAGGACATTACGATGGAGACCCAGGCAAGACGCCCGCAACTACCGTGAGAACCCAGGTGTTTCTTCAGTAATGAACAATAGCAGTCTGGCCACATGTTGCTTAGCTACAGAGCCAATTATATTCTTGGGCCTTCAACATAGCGATAAGCTGCAGAGCTGAATAAGGCTGAATAATATTCATTCAACCAGGGCTAACATAAGATGCAGATACAGAAACTCTGAGGCTAACATTAGGTGCAGAAACACATTTTGGTTACATCTTTATAGTTTTGTCCTAAGGATTACATTTACTGCTATACAGTGTTATATAATATTCCATAAAACCACAGAGTGATAGCAAAGAGAAGGACAGCCTCAGACACTCAATCTTGTCAGCATGATACCTCAAAAATTGACTGATCTTTTCCAAACTTTGTCGGCACACTGTATGGGTCGTAACCTGTTCAAATGTTGAGATAAATTGCCCTAAAATTGAAGCAATAGTACTTAGTGACAGCAAAATCAATGGTGCCTTAGATAAGAAGCTGATTGTGAACAAGATAGCCCTATTTGATCTTTAATGGATCTTATTACCACTTCAGAAAAACATTATATGGATGAAAATCTACACCTGAAAATGTACACCTGATAGGCCAGAGCCCCAAAATTTAAACTGCAGTGATGGGGGTTGGGGGGGGGGTGAGCAGAGGGCGAAATTTGAGGCTGTGGCAGCCATCTTGTGAACGCAGCCATCTATGATCTAAACGTATTCTGTGGATCTTTTTGTTAACTTCTAAGGGACGTTTTCTCAAACTGTGGTGTGCGGGATGATTTTCTAAAATTGGCCTGCGAGGCAAATTTTATCGGTGGCAGTCCAGTAACCAGTTGGTGGAATTTATGATGATGGTGGAATTTGGAATTAAATTAAATATGGCTGTATAGACAGTGGGTGTTTCTCAATACGCATATCTAAGCATACCTGTGTTCTCGCATACTCATTTTACATCACCTTCTATTGCCAAAGACCAGCTCCAATACTAAGAACAGAAGTACAGAAGACAGTAAAAATCCCCGGATGTCATTCTTACTCCTCCCCAAATATCAAGGATGCATCGGTTGCATTCTTGCCAAACGAGAACAATCCCATGATTCATTGCACCCCAAATTTGTTCTTAGGAGCCAAGATGGCAAAACCACTCTTGCCAAGACCACAAGTATGATCTTTGTGTTCTTGGTATTGAGAAACATCCAGTGTGTAGAGTAGGCTTAGGTCATATTACGGTAATAAGCCTATTTTCGTTTTACTGCTGTGGTTTCATTCTGTGAAATTTATCATGGGCAATAAAAGTTAGCCATAATCCTAGTTGATGGTGGCGCAAAAAAGAACAGGCACAGATCTGGTGTATCTAATAGTAATTACTGTAACAAAAGTAGAAAAAAACATGGATACAGCGGAAACCGCATATAGCAATCAAGTCTGTCTGGGTGAAAGTAATCACTATAAGCGGATGACCACTATAACCATTTTTTTCCCTTTATGCCTCAGGCAGATTTCCACCTAACTGACATTTGTATATTACATGAATCGTAATTGTTATTTACTGAATTTTATTGATTCTTTCAAAACACAGTATACAGCTGTTTAAAAGGCTTTTTCAAATTACAGTACTGTACAAATTGACAAATTAACTCAAATACGTCATAATACAGTACTGAATATAAAATATAATAATAATTATAATTATAATAATAATAGATACTTTACTGGGTAATTCAGGTATCCCGTACCTTTCAACGAGTAAAATAAAAGTTAACTACATTAATGAAAGGTAATACACAATAAAATTAAAAACTAACGAATAAACACATAAATACATCCATCCATACAATTTTTATTATTTGCATACAAATCTTGCATAAGAACTCTGCTGGTGGTGTTACCTTAGCTTAGCTGAGCTATTAAAGAGCCAGATGGTCGTGGGGACGAGTGACCCTCTGAGCTTTCCTGTACTGCAGCGCAGCGTGATGAGCCTCCCGCCGCTGCTGCTTCTCTACAGAGGATGTTTACGGTTGTTCAGGATGGCCTGAACTGAACAGTCTGGGATCTGGTATATTAAGCTATACAGAATTTATGTTGACTACGTCCAGCTTTGCTTGTTGCCGCTTACCTGGAGGCTGTATGTAGCCCTACACTTAACAATCAAGGTATCAGTTCGCCTACAATTTATCTCAGAAGAAAATCACATTACATAGTAATTATTTAGTTGTACTTTTTTGGCCTGCACATTTGCAGGTGATCCATCCAGTAATTCCAGAAATTGTTGAGGATGTGGGGTGTTGGAGGAATGAGGATTAGGCGGGAGAAGGGTGATAGCAACAGCATCCTTTCTATTCATCATTATTATTATTCATCTTTGGGGCCTCAGGCAGCACAAGGCTGCACACAAATGAAGTTTATATTTGATGGGAAGAAAAGTGTACTGAGTTGTTATCAATGGGCTGTTTAAATGGCCTTTATGCGCCTTTATGTAAACAATATTAACATTTATAGCCTTTAATGTCACATAATTTATCTATTTATTTGTAGCTTAAAATTATGATTTTTAGTATGAAAGCACAGTGCAATGTGGGTTAAAAAGAACTGTTGGACTACTCTAGTTAATGGGTAGGGGTGTAGCTAGAAATTTAGGCCCCCTGACAAGATGTATTTTACCGGTTGGGGGTGGGGGGGGCAGTAATCGACAATGGTTTTTGGCTCTCCTATACAGTGCTGGGCCCCTGAATCTTCCAGGAGCTACTTGTCCCTCCATTGTCCCTGATAACGGGCAAATTATCTTCAGGAAATAGTCACCCATCTGATGGGAATAGAATTTTTTCATCCTTGCTCTCATGCTTGCAGTAGAAATATGTGTTAGGCTTTACAAACTACTGTTCTCGAATTCAAATGTAAAATGACATGGTACGTAGGCTAACCCGGAATTGTGGTACCTGCAATGGAGTACACTGTGTCCAGTGTTTATGACTATAGCATTTACTTTGTGGCAATCTGGCCGAGCACATCTGCGACACCCACTTCCCTTTGGTGATTGTGGCTGGGCAGGGTCTGTCTGCGGGAAACCTCAGCCCAGCTCAGCGTGGGATCCTGCAGGCTGCCAGTCTTGGTATGCAGAGAAAAATATCAACGGGGCTGAGCAGCAGGCGCCTTTACTTTTAACTGTAAGACTAAGAACATTTTTGTTCTTTAGATCTTGTACATTTGTTTTGTATAGCGGTTCAGTTATTCATGCTATTTAGTTGCAGTGAATAGTAATGGAGTCTGTAATACCAATCAAATTACCCACTCCACTTATTAATCTGTTTATTGTACCTGGAGTGAACCTGTTAATCACACACCAACCCATAAGTAAGGCTCCCCTGACGTACGAGAAAAATACTAGGTTAAGGGTTATGTCTTTACTGCAAACAAAATCAAGACGATCACACACTACTTCAAGCCCAGTGCTCAATGTTTCCGGTCCCTCTGTGTTAAGTGATTAATATTAAGGTGGGATTGGGCATCAAGTAACTTTATGTTTTCTATACACACTGAAAATACATCCCACAAACCACCCCCAGTGTCCATTAAAATCGAAAAATCATGCAAACCTGTGCAAGACAGGATACTTAACATTTCCAGGGTATTTCAAACCCAAATCAAGATAAAAATCATTATTAAAAGTGAAATTTGTGGTTTATTTACAGTTTACTAAATTAGCATTGTGCTTAAATTCATGACGGAAAATGAATTTCAGCTACACCCTATAATAGCAATTCTGTCCAGCATTAAGGGTTAGACAATCAGTGAGTAGATGATGGGATCCGTATTTAGGAGCAATGCTTAGGACAAAATGAAAACCAGAAATGTGAACAGAATCAAGAGCGACCGAACTAAAGAGAGCAACATTTTAATGAAATAAATGAAAAATCATGAAATAAAATGACACAGAGATAAAATGAAGTCAAATTAAGTAAAAGATGACATCCTAAATGAAAAAGGTTGCAATCGAGCTGTCGGATGACCTGTCAGACACTGGAAGCTTTCAAAATACTATCATGAGTGTGATGTGTGAACATGGTTCAGACGTTATGGTCGCAGCATAGGTATACGATAATCTTTATTACATGTTTATCAAGTATCATCAGAAGTAAAGCCATCTTTCACTCACACCTCTGCTTTTGTGTTCTGTGGCAACGACAAACATTCGTAACAGGGATTTATAAAAAGATAGCGATGCAGTTCATCACTATCATCACTTGGAGGACATATCTTTATCAAGTTTTAAAGCAGACAGTAGTTGTTAATGCCCATTAAGATGCACGATATTGTCCTTTTACGTATTACCTCCATTTTAACAGCATCATAAGGCAGTGGTTTATACCCTTTATATATTCTATTTTTACTTAAGTTTCTTTGTCATATTTATTATTAAATAAAAATGTACAATGTAAAAATGTAGGGGGGGTTGTATTTGGGAAATATAAATGATGTAACTGAGGAAGCCAAATTTGTTTGGGGGAAAAAGTAAAAAGTCACTAAAGCATCGATAAGCATCTAACCGATACAGTTGGCTATGAAGCAGAACAGAAAATAAGTGAGAGGTTTAATTAAGATGCTATAGCGAGGTTGGGAGTCGCTGGGACGGAAGAGGGGGGATTCAGGGGCAGGTCATCCTCACTCCAGCTTCAGGAGTTCCACGTCGAATATGAGCGTGGCATTGGGAGGGATCACCCCCGGGTGACCCGTGGCCCCATAGGCCATGTCAGGCGTGCAGGTTATCTTCGCTCTTTGGCCCAGACTCATCTGTTCAGGAGGAGAGCAGAGCGAGGGAGCTGGCATGAGAGCTGAGATCTCACAACTGAATGCACTCTGGCACCAACACCAGGAAATTATTCTCATATTCCCATTCGGAAAGTTTCTTAATGACATATATTTCATCTAATTCTTAAAAAATGAGCCTCTTAGGAGATAAAACTGATGAACTGACAGTTTCGCCTGATCCAATAAGTATTGCCTTTGCTGACATTCATCTGGCCCAAACCCCGGTTCCATTACCTGCCCTGTCTGACATTCATCCGGCCCAAACACCGGTTCCGTTACCTGCCCTGTCTGACATTCATCCGGCCCAAACACCGGTTCCGTAACCTGCCTTGTCTGACATTCATCCGGCCCAAACACCGGTTCCGTAACCCGCCCTGTCTGACATTCATCTGGCCTAAACACCGGTTCTGTTACCCGCCCTGTCTGACATTCATCTGGCCCAAACACCGGTTCCGTTACCCTCCCAGTCTGACATTCATCTGGCCCAAACACCGGTTCCGTAACCCGCGCTGTCTGACAATCATCTGGCCTAAACACCGGTTCCGTAACCCGTGCTGTCTGACAATCATCTGGCCTAAACACCGGTTCCGTAACCCGTGCTGTCTGACATTCATCTGGCCTAAACCCTGATTCCGTAACCCGTGCTGTCTGACATTCATCTGGCCTAAACACCGGTTCCGTAACCCGTGCTGTCTGACATTCATCTGGCCTAAACACTCGCCCCACTACATGCTCTGCTTACATTCCCCCCAGCAGCACATGCAGCTGTTCACCTGTGCAACTCCTTCCTCCCAGCCCTTGATCACCTCCTGCTTGCCAATCTTGAACTTGAAGGGCTTATTTCTGTCCCTGGAGGAATCAAACTTTTTTCCATTCTGCAGCATGCCTAGAAAAACAAGGAATCACAGAAAAATTACCAGTTATTTATTCTCAGTCTTTAAAAGGTCTCTTGGTCAGCTACAAATTAGTACAGTAATAACATGTAAAGTGTGATGTTTGTGTGATTGTGTTTTTTTAATGATGTTTTTTTCCCTGTGAAAAGTGATAAAGCTATACAATATTACAGCTTTATATATACAGTATGTATAATCTACACACACACATACAATCACAAGCTAATATTATGGTGAAATGTGTGACTTTCACTACCACGGGCTTTAATTAACAGGACAGCTGTCCATGACTGCTCAAAGACACACATGTGGTGGTGTTTCCTGTCCCGTCAATTTTACACCGGATTTCACCCTTGCTAGGTCAGAAACTGCTCGCAGAACTGTTAGTGGGGCAAAGGATTTTGGATTTTGTAACCATCTGGCACTCACAAAAATATTGCCTCCGGTTAAGTATCTTCAGGTAATATTTTTTTTCCCTGCTACATCATTAAATTCCTGGTGAGTCTAATATTTCATTCCACAGTTGTGCTGTATGTGCATGTTTCTTATCCGGGAGAGACAGGAGTGTCACGCTTATATGCTGTAGAAATGTATGTTTTTCTTTTTAATACTCCAGTGTTTGGCTAGTCCTCCGTCCCGTACTGTAATCGGTCTCTTAAGACTTGCAGACACAAATTTGAGACGCAGGAAATATCCATGAACACAGCCGCGCCAAGCGGACCCTATTTTTACCCCCGCATACTGTAGCACTCCCATCCCAGCGGCCGGTGGCCACGGCGCTAAATCATTCCTCTGACCTCACACGAAACTTGATCGGTTACGAACCCTGTTCACCCCCTACTCCTCCATCTATACCAACATTTACACACTCTTCTCCTCAATTCAGTTATTCGGAATAACTTGTGTAATTATAGAACTGGGACCAAAATTAGTCAGAGATTCCGTCTGCAGGACTCGGCAGAAAATAGCCACTGGCAGGGAAATTACCGGAGCCGGCAGTATCGGGACGGCTGCGGACAGGGAAGCAGACAGTGATCGGCGATATGGACGTGCGTGTGCTGAAGCAGAGCCACGAAGTCTGGATCAGCACGAGAAAAGCAAAAGGACCTTTAGAGATATGGCTGCATACTGATATGGTAATGGGGGGGGGGGGGGTGTCACCCACACTGTAAAAAAACCCCGGCGCGGGGGGGCAACAGAATGA
>JAODKC010000043.1:15164780-15186531 GCA_026777985.1 Mormyrops attenuatus
GTCCCCATAAGGGAAAACTCTATTTTATAAAAATTGGTGACTGCTATGAAAAAACTAAAAATGCAAAAACTCTAGTAATTTGCTTGGTTACTTATGGTTATGGTTAGGGCAGGGTGGGGGTTAAGGTTGTCATAGTTAGCGTTAGCATTTTTTCCCATAGAAGTGAATGAGCGGGCCCCCTAAGGATAGGTATACCCTACATGTGTGTGTGTGTGTGTGTGTGTGTGTGTGTGTCCTGTGATAAACTGAACCACCTTGCAGGATATCCCCTCCCTTGTACCCCCTTGGATCAGGTCACCTCATGACCCTGCACAGGATATGCAGTTTTGGATGACAAACAGGTGAATTCAATTATTTCATATATTAGCTGTTAAGCTCAAATGTTAAGCTGTATGTCTGCGGTATTATGATTTCTGCTTCCATTGGTGATACTAGTCCAGCGCGACTGCTGAACTTCCACTCATTCAGAATGGTTTTCTGTGAACAGTTTCCTGCAAAAAGCTTTCTGTAAACCTGTCTCCCTGCCAGCCCCTCTGAGGACATCCAGTACAGGCTGGAATGATGTCACTTAGGGTTCCCAGACCAGCGAACAGGCCCGTGATTGGCCCAGGACAGACTGACAGACATTCTTCCAACCTGGAGCAGAACATATGTCTTGTATTTTCATGACGGACTGGGCATGGGCCTTCCACAAAAGACCTTGTTGTGTCAACGTGACGAATAATTAGGTTAATGAAATTACATAAGTCCGTTCATTAAACCGTAGCACTGGCACAGTCGTTCTGATTAGTCTGTGAATAATTTTGCATTTCTTAACATTCTTCTGCTTCTGGTTAATTCTGCGTGCTTGTAAGATTTCTGTCTGATGCCCTACTACCCAGGAAGACCACGCTGAATGCAAGAGTTCAACGCGGAAGATCGACCGCAGTTAAACAAATGTATCTTCATGATGTCCTCCACTCTGCACCTACAAGGGCTCTCCTGGGATTCGAGGCCAACGGAAACCAACAGCAATACTGCAGAGAGGTATTAATGTGAAGTATATTTTCCCACTAATGCAGCTCAACGCACACAAATGTGTTGCCGGTCTGATCTCACTGATCTCATATCATTTGTACCAGCAGATGCTTCAAGGCAAAAACCAGAATTTTTCTGTGCACCCAAAGCGTCAAGGACAAACCTCTCGTGTGTGAACTGCTATTCTACAAGCCTTCAGATTTTAACCATTTCATTTCATGCTGAGGAAGAGTAAAGTTTAAACCTTTCTCCACAAAAATGTTATTTTCTGTTTGAACATACCTGGTATCGTTTATATACTGTTATTCCAGTATGCATGAGTAGGGGTGGAACGCAAGAATTTTTGCTACTAGCTAACTGGCCTACTTCAGTATAAAAAGTATCCGGCATGCAATTTTTTACTAGCCAGCAGGCTAGTGTTCAGTTTTTCGTGCCCGCTCTTCATGTAAATTACTCACCTCAGGCAAATAGGCGAGCTTAATTTCCAGCCTTGGGTGAGTACTTATTGTATACTCTGATATATACTGATATAACAGCAGGTGTGCCCCTAGTATTTGTTATATACTGTTATATACTGATAGATGCAGTATGAGCATGAGGCTTGGCAGTATGTAATATAGCATATATTGCAATATATATAATATGTATGTGTGGTATATAAAAACAGTATATCTGTACATATCTAAGCATCTCATTTACTGAAAAGTACTTGAAGTGCATGAATATAGCTGGTATATACTGATACACAAGAAGTCTTCGATTTTTTTGTTCCCCATTTTGCTCTCCGCAGAAGACCCTGACACCTTTATAGGGGTGTGAGCAAGTCATAGTAATCAGAGAACAGGGTCAGTCAGCAGGCAACACCCCTGGAACAGATGGGGATAAGACGAGGCTCGAGGACGCCACAGTGATGCAATTACTCAGCTGACCACAGTATTCAAACCCATAGCCATCCGGATGTATCCACACATAGATATATTGATATGAGCGCAGTGTCTGATACGTGCAATAACAATACTATTTATGAATGTAGCTGGTATACTGAAAAGTACTTGAAGTGCATGAATATAGTTGGTATCTGTTTATACTGTCACAGTGTCCTGAGAGAGCCCGAGACTCTAAATATAACATGCGTTGTTTTGCTTGCAGCTTTTCCGGTTATATGCGACCATGCACCTGCAGCTAGGTAGGCTGTGAGCCCACAAAGGAAAGTCTCGAAAGCTCTTCCCCCCCAGCCGGCTACACTTGACACGCCGCATTTGCCGCCGGCGACGTCTGGGGGGTGAGACGTAGCTGCGCGATATGAGAGGGCGCGATCCTGGCGGGCGGGAAAAGCCAGAAGAGCAGCCACTTAGTGGGCAAACACTCCTGGAAAAGCTGCAGACATTGATGATTAAAGCAGATGGCTGCCCGCTTATTGGATCGGAATCAAGGTGTTCTTTCCCCCGCCACCCGAGATGGAAACAGCCCACTCGCTAGAATATCGTATCTCAATTTTTAGTGCAAGCATATTGAGCTTTGCATTCCCCCATTTGCATTGCTTCCAGTGTTCTGACATGCCTCCTGTTACATATTTATTAGCAGGACCAGCACACGCCTTGGCCACCTGAACAAAGGGGGCATTGGCATGTCCTGCTGCTCAACACCACGCATTTATCCGGTTTGGGGTAACCACGTCTTTCTCGTGGCTCTTGTTCCTATTTACCGTGTCTGGTAATGTCAGGAGTCTCGTGCGGCAGGACCAGCAAGCAGCACAGCAGACCTCTACCGCTGTCACCTGAGCGTAAAATGAAACGGACACGATTCCAGGAGCCCTCTTTTGGCCAGCTACTCCGCAAAAAAGACATACGCCAGAGATGATATGAGGAAAGCCATCCCGCTTTCCCCTGAGCGGAGGTAACAGGATACGCCGGTGGCAATAAAAAATGCATGTGGCACTGTTTAGGGCCAGCGAGGCGGGCTTCTCTGCAGGTCAGCCGCACGCCGGAATCCTCTGTCATCCAACCCCACCACAGGATGCAGGAGGGCAGAACGTGGGGGGGGGGGGGGGGGGGGCCCCCGCCCCCATCACTGTAAAAACAGCACGGAGAGGAGGGGCAACAGAATGAAAAGCCTCCTTAAAGCCTTCATTTAAAACATGATGGCTACATCATTCACATGTGTTGTGGGTAAGGAATAGGTTCTTAATGTGCAAAAATGCAAAGAGTAAGATGTCATCTCATTTTTAAATAGACTACTTAGAAAGCAACCCTATAGTTACCTTACAAAACTTTTTAAAATTTTACCTTAATTTTACCTTACAGACATACGTGCCTAGTAAGTGTAGGTTCGACAGTGATACAAGAGCCATGAACATTAAAGGAGGAGCTCAGTGTTGTTTTGTTTTCTTTTAATAATGACTTGAAATTTCAATAACTGTTTGGACACAAAGAGTGAAAACGCCCAACAAGATCACTGCTGCCAGACGAAAAAACGTCACCTCACCCATAGTTACTTTAAGGGCTGTTATGGAAAAAGGAAGCAAGCAGGGCAAAAAAACACAGTGAGCCTGGGGGAAGCCGGGGATGGGAGCTCAGACGGGACATTAGCACTGGCTAGTAGGGCAGGGGGGGCCTAATATAGCAGTGACTGCACATCCGGCCCAGCTGCAGGGTCACAGGGACGCTCCGGCCTTGGGTTTGACTCATCAGCCCCCTTCTTGCTGAAACACATGTATGTGCCACTCACTTTCACTTTACATTCACTTTTAGGGCGCTTTGCAGAAGCGGTTCCGCGCCGCTGTGGTTTAAAATCTTCTCCTTTCATCTTTCTGAGTTCACATCTTAGAGACTGAAATGCAGAAAAACAGAAGCAACTGAACTGGGTTTTTGTCTTGCGTTTGAAGCGCTGACGCGATCGCGGCACGTAAGGAAAAGGGCACGAAAAAGCACTGAGCTCTCAAAAAAAGCCTTCTGCTGTAATTAGGCCTTTCAGATGAGCTCATGGTTATTTTTGTCGCGAGGTCAAGGCCGAATGAGAGAATGGGGTCGAGTCCACGTTCCAACCTTCACAGCGTGCATGTAAAAGCATATATACTGTATATTCTACGTACAACTTCTATAGATGACCTGTATACTGACACAGTGCACATAAGACAACCAAGTCTGATGCCGATTCTCCAGAAAAACCCATTTGGAAAGCTGTACAAAACATGTACATTTCTGCACAACGTTAGCATCCAAATTAATAGTTATATAATTACTGTCGTACCATGATACCGGCATTTTTTCCACACTAAGAGAAAAATCTTTAAGTATAAACAAACAAAATAATCAATACCTCTGACACATTTCAATCAAAGCCACCAGAAAAGTTAACAGAGATATTCACTCATCCAGGTTTTCTGTCCCCGGGCTCACAACTGAAGAGATCCCACCCAGGACAAAACGAGGGAGATGAGTGTGATGAGCTGCCAGTCCCTGAGAAGCATCGACATCTTCATCTGTAAACTGAGGGGAGGCGCGTCTGACTTCCTCTGACCCATGGCTCAGTGCCGAGCTCATAAATTCACACAAACTCTGAACAAACACGGCGACGCCCACGGCTCAGCAGGGGAACAAACAAACAAACTTGCATGGTCACACATGCAGGCCTCTAGACCAGCAATCAGAGCACCCAGGTCACTTAGAAGAAATAAACATCACCGTGAAGTTAGGGGCTGGAATTCAGAGGGACAATATACCACTGCGATTGCAGTTGTTTAATGGGATTTTAAAATATAAAAAAAGTACACTATGTGGGACAGGGCGATACTACACATTGCAATTTAATCAACCATATTTTATTTCAGCCTTTTCACATATTCATTAAATGTATATTTCTAGTCTGTGTCCTCTTTGTGCTGCCTAATTCTTTTGCATGTTACTGACCAGATGGTGTAACTAAAATTTTCTATGTGGTACATAAAGAATTTAAGAACATAAATAAAATATGTAAATGACAAAGGCGAGTTGGATCGAGTTTTTTTGTTACCTATGTAGTGCACCACACATGTCTGCCCCTTCTTTGGGAATGTCCTTCCTGCAATGAAAACAGAAACGCGCGCAACGTTAGTCACATGATTCGATGGCCGCCTTCGGCCCCGAGGAGCTGTGAGCTCCTGGGTACAGCCCTGATGCAGACACGCTCAGCCGTCGGCTTCAAGGAAGGCGTCGGCATGCATTTCCAAGCGGTGTTAAAGCGCCACTCTCCAACATCTGGAGGTTTGAACATCTAGGACTGTGTCCTGGCCTGAAACTCCCACGAATCCCTCTGATACAGCATCGTTCCTCTTACAAGTATTTTTAGCTAGTTCAGCAAAACTGCCACCTAAATATCTGTCCTAATTTGATCGGAGGCCTCGTTTTTTTCTTTTTTTTTTTTTTTTTTACCATGAACTGTACATGCACAGCACCATCCTTAATATTAACATGAAAGGGCTCAAAAGTGTGGAAGCGGACAAATCTGACATGCATCACATTACCGCATTATTATTGCATATGTACTGAAGCAGAGCCACATAGTTTGGATCAGCAAGACAAAAGCAAAAGATATGGTTGCATATTGATATGGTAATGGGGGGGGGTCTCTATCCCTGTAAAATCAGCATGGAGGGGAGGGCAACAGTATGAAAAGTCACCCGTACAAACTTTATTTAAAACATGATGGCTACATCATTTTTGTGTGTGGGTTTTAAAAAATAAATAAATAACGGTATGTTCAGGGGTGCTGTGGGGGAAGGGGGGTGGTTAGGACGATTCCAAAAAAATTTGGACCATAATTGGACTGGTCTGCGGTGGGAGCCCAGTATGACATGCTTTCACGGGGCCTGAAATCACTAGTGGCCCCCCTGTATATATCATTACAAACTTTAAAAGCAGAGGAGAAATGAGTGCAAACCTTGCATAAACTACATGTCAAGAAAACCTCAAGATAAGTAAACATGCCATATCTAATTAATCAAAACTGTATGCAAACGAGTTCTACAAAAGTCCTGTACAGAGAGGAAGTCTATGAAACTGAGCTGTGATGTCACCATGGGAATCAGCAGGCCCATTTTGGACCAGAGGTTTAAGCACTAGATTTTGAATGTGACCAGTTGCCTGGCAACAAGCGTGCTCCCAATATGAACCATCTTTCTGTCCATGTTAGAGTACCATGTCCCGCCTTGGGTTAGCGAGGACAGCGAAACTCACTTCCTCTCAGTGTCCATTTTCTGTTTAAAAATTGATTTGTTTTTTCCTTCCAACACTTAAGATCTTGTCGTTGAACTCCCTTCTCCTTTCCTTCCTGCATTTTCACTACTCACCAGCTACCTGCCACACATACTATTATTCTGACATTATATTATACTAATTATTTTGATATCCTGCTGAAATTTTGTGTATTCTACTATAAATTTCCAGTAAGCTGCTTCTGAAAACTGTCTTTTTTGAACTATGCCAATTAGGGTTGCAAAATTCTGGGAATTTTATCGCTAACTCCCACGCATTCCCACAAATTCCTATAAGTTTAGAACCAGGATTATTTCCAAAATTCCCCATCTTAACTTTCCATTCAGTTTCCAGAAATTTTCCACCCCTTTGCAACCCTAAAGCCAATGCAGAGCCCAGGAAAAATCAGGGTTAAAAATAAAATCCGTGGCCAACCATCAGATGCAATTCCAGCTCTACAGTGCTCCGGCATTCTACGATACTCAGCATGCGCTGACATTTGGGCCGGCTGTGCGTCAGCTGCGAATGTAAATCCCATGATAAGAGCACATATGCCTGCAGAGGGCGTAAGAACAAGCTCCATAAACAACGCGAGCGTCTGAACCACAATGAGGACAGGTTATGCCCAACATAGGACACTGGAGAATGCAGGAATTTACTCAAACACATACTGGAGATTCAGACAGTGATGTGCCAAAATATACAATTTAAGGTTAACACCTGAATGGCTGAATCAATCTGCAACCTTTTTGACTATTACAATTTTTATTCTCTTATGATTCACCACCGTTTTTTCTTCATAATCTGATTCCTGTTACTCCTCTATTAGCCGCTAAATATTTTCCTGTGCTCTCAGCCATAAAAGCCACATACTGTCAGACACTTCTGCCATTTTTCCTTTGCCTGAGCCTTTCCGTGTGACTCCCAGTTAGCAGGAAAATCTTCAGGGCGGGTCAGGACAACACCCGCATTAAGTTAGCATCACATGTACATACATGCATCGGCCTGCAACACGGAAGTGAAAAGCACGACGACCCAGAAGCATTTGGGATCCCAAACCCAGGGCCTACAACCACATATATTAAACATGTATTCCACAGCCTGCTTTTATGAAGAGCTCCAATCAATCTCAGCTTTTGTAGACAATAATGGGATACAGTCAGGTCTATTTCGATGTTTGTGAGCCATAGCCCCATGCCCAGAATAAGGCCAGGTGGTAAAGAGCAATAATCACAGTAAAAAACAATTCAGAAATCTACCGTAATGCAGTGTAGTACGTTAAACTGTTATATATGATATTATATAGACTAACAGCAGCCCCAATTTTGTCCTTTTTTACTGGTTCAAGGACACTGATAATATTCATACTAGACACATTTCTGAATTTCAATTCCAGCAGTAACGATATAACGATCCCAATGGCCCTTAGAACAGCGATCAGGCCCCTGATCACTGCTACAGGGCAAATCCAGGGAAATATCATTGTGCCACAGTACATGTGCATGGCATATGCAACGGCACTGGTACCATAACAAGTTATATTTTAAAATCAGATAGCAGTAATCAATCACAAGCAGCCTATATCGATGCAGTGAAGACAAACTGGGACTGTATCTGAATCTCACAAGCGACGACTGATGCATCGGTAGAAATGTGGACCCCGCCCCCCCACTGTAAAAATAGCTGACTTGGCCACGGCGCAAGTGTCTACCATGATCAGGAAACATATGGATTGAAATCTCATTACCAACTGAGGAAAAATAATCCTGCTACACTGAAACTAACACAACGCAGTCCTTTGCCGTCACCGACCCCCCCCCCCCGCCGAAGTCCATTAAATTACACACCAAATTACACCGCTCGGTGTTTATTATACAATGTCCAAAGCAATTTACACGCGTATTATATCATCTCACTTGTCTGTTTCTTTTTTCTTTTACACACACATTTAAAGATAGGCTTTTCTTACTGTGCCAGGAACGTAATGAAAATCAAACCTTGTTGCTAATACCGTTTTAGTGTTCAGCTAGCAAAAATACTGACACGGGGAGCCCCTGCCTCACCACAGCCCACCCGTGGACAGCAAAACGTAAAAAAAAACATCAACCGCTGGTTAAGGTCTGGATTAATATGGTGATTAATGATAAATAAACAATTACAATCAAAAACACTAGAAACTTTGAGTAAATAATAATCAAATTACCTAATCGCTTTGGATCAATTAACTATATGTGTAAATCAGTATGCTAATGTAATGACTAAAAAAAATACCGGGTTATGCTGTGCGAAGGCTTAAAACGGGAAAAGTAGTGGTAAAATAACCAGCGGCGCAAATACTTGACTAGTTGTCAAATGGATGTAAAAACACAGCTCGCCTTGTAGGCGGACGGGTAGCCGCGCTACTTTAATAACCGCAATTAACCAACTAACCAGCGCTCATTTACTGAATAAACGACACGCGGGCACTTTTTATCGCGCAAATGTTTCCACTCACATCAGCATTTTCAGGGACGTCGTTACATTTACATTTTTAAAAAGAGGAAAAACAATAATAATCCCCGGCTACTGTTTCTCACCGTCTCCCGGAGATACCGTCTCGATTTCCACACCCATCCCTGCACCGCGGAGCTTCGGAAGAAATGAACGTTAAAAAGTGTTACTAAATGTTACAAATGTTATTAAATGTTACTAAATGTTGCGACGGTCGGGGCCACAGTATCCGGCCAGCTCCCGGTGGTAGGGCAGCCTGAGCCACACACGCCAGACGCTTTGAGTGTATCAGCTGCCCCCTAGCGGTGGGACTGGCCTCCGAGGGGCGAATCCTGTGCACGCTTGCGCCGGGGACCCGCCATGATGCTGCGTCTAGAACAATCCAGAACGCTCTAGGGCAATGCGATGCACTCGCTGTCCCCACTGCATGCGGAGCCCCAAATCGGGCAGTCGCGTAGTGGTGGGTATACGCAGGAAAACGGAGTATACCCACCTAAAATGGTCAGAAATGCTTATTAGTCAGAGGAGAGGTGCGTGTACGCAATTCTACAGTGTAACCTGTGTTCCCACCTGCCGAGGCACCACTACCCCAATGAAACTGTGCTGTTTACACATCTCTGTGCCTTTTAAACAATTATTAATGTGTGAATCCTTCTGCAGTTACGTTTTCGTTATATTTTGGGTAAATTATGTGTAGCCGTCCTTGGATGCAGAAAAAGGAACGATAGTATACAGATAAGGAAAATGTGTGCTTCGCCTCTCTGCTTTTAGCCTCTCTTCATTTGCATTAACCGTTTAGCCCATGCGTGCCATGTGAAAGGATCTTTAGACATTTAAACCAGGGAGTTTTGACCGTTGCCTAGGACTCCCGAATTACCTGTTGTGGAGGAAGTGAAATGATAATCTGCGTTCTTGGTAGGGGGGGCTCCCATGTACAGCTTTGCCTGGGGGCCTTGATAAGATAGAGCCAGTCCTGATTAAAACGTAGACAGAAATGCCCCAAACCAAACTTTGGCACCTGTTCTTTATGAAGGTAGGACTGGTGATCCATATGGCTGACTTCATAGACTCAGAGTTCGACTTTTGATAAAGCACACATGATAAAAACGTGGATGTCTACACACGGAGGGAATGAAGAATTTAGAACCACATCAGGTAGAGATGAGGATGGTGGCACCTCCACATTCCAAACACGTTTTTGGAAACGTGGATGTCTATTCAGCACCATCTGCCCTTTAGTCATGTTACTGTCTGGAGTCACGCTCCTTATATTTCTTATTAAACGAACATCATCTCGATATTACGTCTCAAAGTATTTATATTGAATACTGTGGCTTACAGGCAGGATAGAGTATAAAGAAATCGATATCAAAAATGCGATTATGTTGAAATGAGAGACCCGAATAATTCGTGTTGCAGAAGTCCTCCAAAATTGAGAGGAATGGAAAGGCAGCATATCAAATCACATTATTATTAAATTGAAACATCTGGAAATACCAGCGCTGTAGCTGTATACCGCACTTTATAAACCAAAGTAATTTACAAAGGGTATACAGTGCCGTAGCTCCCTCCGGTGTCCGGTCATGAAATAATCATTAAGTTAAAAAAACTACGTTTCCCACGTTATGGAAGAAAGCGTCATTTCCGGTCTTTAGTTTGTCAAACGCACAAGGCGATCCGGCGTGTGTCGCATGGTTAATGAAACGGGATCGCTCAAAGTACAAAATTCGGGTGAGAAGTGTGTTCTTTTAATCATAAATTGGAATTTATAAGTAAGGACTGAAACTGTCACACGCAGCACTTTAGAAGTTGGTGTCCAGTGGGACCGGCGCTGGCTAGTAGTCCGTGACCATCCTTAAGGTGATGTGTTATTGCGCAGATGGGGTTCCGAGTAGTGTGGTAGGGTAGTTAGCCAGCCGGGGCAACTGAGTCGACTGACTGGTGATTCTGGAATATCCTATAGACTATATACCTCAGCATAAGGCTTATGGAGTGTTTTGAATTATATGGACACCACTTAGAAATAAAAGCGCTATCTTAAGTCTAAAACGCGCATGTATTACGCTTTGAAATGTGTTAGGTCAGTTAAGTGTAATCTGCTAAGATCACGCAATGGCTTGAACGTCTCGATAGGATTAAGGACTTCACATCGCAAGACACAGAGTAAAGAGGCTTTGCTTTTTCATAGCGCGATATTAAGGTCTCTCGGGAGGACTGGCCTCTGTGATTACCGTGGGGACGAGTTAGTAAGAAACAACTGCCGATTGTTGCTGATTTGATTAAAGCCATATTTGATGTGTGAGGCTCCTTCCATAAGATGGACTTAGGAAAAGTGAAACTCCTGAGGACAGGTCTGAACTCTCTCCATCAAGCCATTCATCCGGTGCATGGAATAGCCTGGACTGATGGCAGGCAGATTAGCCTCACCTCTTTTTGCTTTGCCGACGGACAGCCCAAGTTTGGCGACACCAATGTCATTGGGCAGTTTGAGCACGTGCAGGGGCTGTACTGGGGGGCGCTCTGCTGCTCAGGGACACCCGCCCTCCTGGCCATTCAGCACAAGAAGCATGTTAGCGTGTGGCAGCTACAGCTCAGCTCGCTGGAGCAGAACAAGCTGCTGTGCACGCAGACCTGTGAGCTGAGTGAGACGCTCCCCCTGCTCCCCCAGGGCTGTGTGTGGCACCCGAAGATGGATGTCCTGGCCGTACTCACCAAGCGGGATGCCTCAGTCCTGTTCTCAGTGAGGGTGGACAACAGGAGGGTGAAGGCGCCCATCAAGGAGGGTGGCCTTATCCGCTGTGCCTGCTGGACCAAGGATGGTACGCAGCTGGTGGTCGCGATAGGAAGCGCTCTGCACTCCTACACATGGAATGACATCGAGAAGACCCTTGTCGCCTGCTCCTTCTGTCCCGCCTTCGATGTGGGTGGTAGCATCTGTGCCATAGAGTCTTCTGAAGGCCAGCAGGTTGCTGTCACAACGGAGCTCCCGTTGGACAAAATTTGCAGCCTTAGCGCTGGTATGGCATTCGATGTCCCACCCGAGGCTGAGTCCCCACCCACCTGCTCTCCCATCCTTGTGCTGAGTGACGACTCCAGTTCTGACTCTCTGAGGAGGTCAGTGGACTTGGAGAAGCTGGGTCGCATCTCCTTGCCATCTTCCGGACCGATCGACTTGACAAACCTTCTCTCAAGGCACAGGAATTCAGAGCCAAGTCCCCTCATTCACTTGAGACGCAGGGACCACTTAACGGGGTCTGGCCAGGACTTGTCCCATTTAATTCTGGTGAGGTACGAGCGAAAGGCAACCACAACCCGGAAAGTGAGTATCCCAGGGATCTTGGTCCCTGATATCATCGCATTTGACAGGCGCGGCTGCACCGTGGCTGTGGCCTCCAACACATGCAACATAGTGTTGGTGTACTGCATCACTGCTTCTTCCATTCCCAACATCCAGCAAGTTCAGTTGGAGAAACACGACAGACCCAAAGGCGTGTGTTTCCTTGATGACAACACGCTGTTGCTCATGGTAGGAAGGCCAAAGTCCAACGATTCCACTTTCTTACCATCTTCAAATACGGACAAGTACAACATCCGACTCATGATTAGAGAGCTTGTCAATGAAGAGAGTGGCAGCTTAGTGAGTCCCAGTCAGGATTCGAGTGCATGCTTGCCTAGGGTCAGAAGATTCTCTGAGAGCTTTCCTAAGGAGGCGTGTGCAGGCTTGAAGGATCTTGTGTTGCCTGCTGGGTATGTGATCCAGCCACCCAACAACCGGAAAAAGCTGGTTGAGGAGGTGAAAAGCACTGACTGGAACCCGCTGACGAGTCTGACTGACTTTTCGGACCAAGTGACGTCCCTCAACATTGAGGACTTTGACAAGGAGATTGCCCATCGGCTGGCCGGCCAGAACTGCAGGGAGTCTGGGTGGCCTTGCTCACCCAGGTTCAGAACCCTGGAGAAGCTGCACTCTGATCTCGTTCCACCCCAGAGCGGTGGCCCAGTCAGGGAGAAGCCAGCTGAGCAGCTCAAGTGGGACGTAGAGAGCATATCTTCCAAGTTTGCCGAAGTGCAGCAGTGCTTGTTGGAAATTCAGGATCTTACCCGGAATGGGAAGACGCTGGTGGGGGCCTATCCTTCTGCACTGGAGCCCCCGTTCATTAGTGTCACCTTTCAGGTACCTTTACCGTTTTTCATAAAAGTATAGCGATTAGTATGTAACGGATACATCTTGGGTCCAGCTGGGAACCGATTGGCAGGACCAGGCTTTGGCGATGCCAAAGGAGCCTGTCAAAGGTAATCTTTTTTCAGCCTGAATTGACTTGCTTTCAGTAAAGACAGAGGATATAACCAGCTCAGTACATTAGGAGTCTCTACCCAAGTTATTGGTCACGAATTCATATCCCGTGACCAGAAAGGTAATATCAGCATGCATCCCATTAGCAAGGCCTTTAACTTGATCCAGGGACATTGGCTAACCCTGTTGTCATCTCACAGACAGTTTCTGGTGCTAAAAAAAACCAAAAGAATCTTCTAGATTTTTATCAGACTTCATTCTGTTGTCCACACCCGTGTTGCATAGATAAACATGGCAAGCAATAGATCCTATTAAAAATAGTTCAAACAAAACCTTGTCATATAGAATTTCAGGCAAAAAAACATTAATCAGTCACATAATTGTGCAAAGTACCAATCAGTCAGAACAATGCAGAGATTCATGAATAAAAATAGACTCGTACATAGGGCCAGTTTAACAAAGAAAGGTTTCATTACAAATATGCCTCTACTGCAAATATGCCTCTGTCGGTGCTTCGATGCACCAATTCACATGGGTCTGTCAGGGCACATGGAAAAATCGTTATATTAAGCCTTATTGATGACGTTTATACTGAGCTAAGAATTATAGTTCCTGTAGACCAGGCCTGCAGGTGTTTGTTTCTTTTCTTTTTTTTTTTTGATGTACCTATTACTGCCACTTATTTCTTTTTGAGTGGTTCAGCAATCCTGGCAACACCTGTCAGATCAGAGCGATAGGAGTGGCCAGGCCTTTTGCCTGTAGGTGAAGAGTAAACTGCCTGCAGGTTAAATCGCTGCCCCCCATTTCTGTGCCTTCTGGAGTCAGCCAATTGGATTAAATACTGAGGTCGTGTGGCTTAGGGGGTTAGGACCCTGTTCCCATGATCGGAAGGTCGTCGATTTGAATGCCTTGGTTGGCAGACTGATTTCACCATTGGGCCCGTGAGCAAAGATCGTTCACCCCCCAGTCGTTCCCGGAGCCTTTGAATAAAAGCATCAGCTAAAAGAATAACATATAAAATGCGATCATGCATTAAATGTGAAATTTAATGGTGTCTTAAATTGCTCTGGCTTTTCCATTTTCCTCTCCCAAAAACACACAGGTACCCCTTTTCACATTTACCCAGTTCCGTTCTCAAACTTGTACATGCCGCTTCTACAGCGGAAGGGAATAAGTTGTTTCCTTGTTCTGCCCCTCCCCTGTCTCGCCCCTGCAGAAACAGCTTACAGAGAATGTCTTTGTTGACGAGAAGAGGCAGGTGCTGCTCTGTGATGGAAAGCTCAGCCTGCGTGTCCTTCAGGACCTGTTCAGCTTGACTGTGGTGGAGATGATGAACGGTAACCCTGTGTTTGGCATTACCCTGGAGGCTTTCTGTGTATCATAGGTGGCAGCGTCATTGAACCTGAAATCATTATAATGTCCTCATTTCTAGGTCCTTACAGGTCCAGACAGAGTACGAATATGGCTGGTTTCTGTGGTCTGAGCTGTCTGAAACATCGGTTTGCCAGACTGGGTTTTATTGAACCATGGCTCTCATCTTTGTATCATCTGAAAATCCTAGTTGAGATCCTACAGCGCAACTGGATTTCTGCGAGTTTGAGCTTTCAGAGCCTATGCACGCTTTATTCTCAAGCTCCATTTCCTAGAATTTGCTTGCACTGGTTTATGCCATAAAACACTGCAAAATCAGTTTCTGTGACAACCACTGGACATGACGGGACGAGCCGTCAAACGATCGTCTAGTGCAGAAATTCAGGCGGTTGACATAGAACTATAGATGTTACATTGCGTTCCATTTACCTTGGAGGTCAGATGTTGGAGCTGGGAATGACGTCACACCCGAATTAACTGCGTTCCAGTACAAAAAGTCGGAAAGCCATGTAGCAATACCACTTCTAACCAGGTTCATCGTTAACCATTGTTAGCAATATCAGTTGATAACACATTATGTGGTATTTTGCGCATACAGACACTGCAGCAGCATGTCCATAGATAGAGGTTGGACAGTACTGATTTACTGAGACAAATCAAACATAAAATAATATACAGTATTTAACTACAGCTTTCAGTTCTTTTGATGAAGGGGCAGCCATCTTCATTTCTGAGGTTGGGGCTGCAGAGCTTCTTCCATCTTTCTGAGTCGGAGCTCCGACTTCAGGGGGCGTTCCAGTTGAAATTTCCAGCTAGGAACTCCGAAATTCCAGCTTCCCAGCCGAAATGGAAGGCACCATTAGTTTTGTTGATTGGCTGACGGTGGTAAACCGAATTAATTGTAGGCAGTTGTGCTGTGTCTGTCTGGTGAACTTTAGAAAACCTCTACAGCCGCAAAGCACTGCTTGGCACTGAAAGTGGAAGGTAAAAATTAGGAGGGCATTACGGTGAGAGACGGGCTTTAAAGATTCACACTGAGAGCAGCTTGTGATGCTATTTATAAGGATCCTCGCTGGATAAAGGTGCTCAACTCCACGGGGGCCCACCAAACCAATCAGGCAGAGCAGAACATGCAGGGAATCCCAGAGACACACACATATTAAGGAAAAATAAGAAATTTAAGGGGACACATTTTAAACACGCATTTTGATGTGAACCTTTTTTAGGGCATGGTGACATTTTTTTTTTTTATCATAACCATGCTAAATAATTTGAATATTACTTGTATTACTCAGATGCAAGCAGTAAAGAAATCACTGAGTGTGTAATTTGCTCATTTTTTAGGTGATTCATGGATCGTGCTTGTGGCAGATACTTATGGGTTCGTGCCTCTCACCTTCAAGCCCAAAGACAAACTCACCGTGCGCAACGGAAAGCCGAAATCACCGGCTGAGCTACCCTGCAGTACCGACGGGTCCCGATCAGGGAGTCCATGTGGCTCATCGCTGGATGTTTGAGTACAGTAAAGCGTGGGTTACGCAGTGTTACGCTGATCTTCAGCGACCTTCAGTTTGAGAAGGTTTTCCTTAGAGAAAGGAAGCTTCCTTCATTTCAACAATTTTGTATCTAATGTTACAAGAAATCCCTGCTTTAGTGACAAAACAGTGACATTGTCTTATGCCGTATTAATATGTAAATGAGAATATATTTTTAAGACTGTCCTGCTGGGGCTGGAACATATCCTAGTAGGTGTGGGGGGCACCCTAAGCGAAATGCCAGATGGGGTGTCACAGACAATAGCAAAAGGGCAGGTTCGCAAGAGCTTATAGAAAATAGACAGATGGACAATAAACTCAATCTCAGGTTGACACTCAAACAGCATTTATTGATCATTAAATATATTCACTGTTACTAATAAATACTTGTGTTTATAATCCAGTAATACATTTTATTTGAGGAAAAATATACATTAAATACATTATTTGTGTGTATATTTATATATTATATATGGATTTAAGTTACAAGTGTAGATGTAATCACAACAGGACTGAAGAGAGTATAACATACAATGTCAAATTTACACAGTGTAATATACACTAATTATGCTCCATCCAGTCGATCTGGAAGATGAGTGCACTGTTACAGGTGAAAGTTCAGATCTTCTGTCTGAATTCTCGAGCTGAGACTCTGTTTTCTGTGAAAGAAAACATGGAAAGAAATGTTTTTTCCCCCAGTTTTTGATAAGGTACCTGCATTCCTACCGATCTGACAGGGAGATTTTAAATCAGACGTCCATTCAGGAGTCTGCTCTACTTTATTCTCCCAGATTTTTGAAAATGTTTAATTTTTGAACTGTCACTGTGTTTGGAGCACCATGCTGCAGTTCTGGGGGGAATCACAGGTAACAGCAGCGCAAAAACCAACACGCATTCAAGGTTCTCTTAAAATGTTACTAGATAAATCTTTATGGACAGAGGTCAATTTTAACTGTAATCAGGTCCAGAAAGTACAAATCCGGACCAAGATATTGTTTCACCCAAGCTGAATACTCTGTGATACTGACTCTTTATACTCAACCGGCTGGTTGACACAAAATCTCGGTCCGGACCTGAACTTCCCACCTCTGATGATGGCTATTTAAATGAATGAGTGAATGTGAAGGTAACATTATAGCGGTCATATAAGCTCACCTGAGCTCAGTGAGAGCGAACTTGTTCCTATGCCGCACTTTCTCATTGATCGGGTAGAGGAGGAGAAGCACCAGCCCCATGACAATGAAGGCGACGGGCGCCATCCCGATCAGCAACTTCAGTGTGTAGGCCACAAGGGGGTGCTGTTGACACACTCTGGGCAAATATCCTGCAAACCTGCAACCAAACAAAATGCGGGCTTAGCTACCTAGAGGCTGCCGCTCATCAATCAGATCAGGACCGCAGAAGGGCCTAGAGCCTATCCCAGATAGCACAGGGCACGAGGCTTGGATGCCAGTCCACTGCAAGGCACATAAATTCACAGGAGGTTTTTTGTCAGGACCCCTTTACTTTTCTCCCCGCAGTCTAATTAGCATATTATTGATATTACATCATTTTTAATATTCTCCAGTTTCTATTTTGGCCACAGAAGCAATTAACCTGCCCCTAGTCACCCAAATCAAAATTTTCTCCAGCTGCCATGGGGACAGGATGCGAACCCCCCTGCACACACAAAGTGGAGGTGGGATTTAAACCCTGACCCTGGGGGGGGGGTGAGGCAGCAATGTTACCCACTGACAGCAGGTGCCATCCTTCAATACCTCCTTGTAATTTGTTACGTGGAATATATGCTACATTTTTTCCATTTATATCAATGTATACAGATGTGCTTTAGATATAGTGTGGGAATTACCTTGCAGCTTTAGTGCAGGGCTAAAAAGCACAATTTAAACGACCAGCAAACTGTCTGTCATTTTTGCATTTGAGATTGTTTATTAGTAATTCCTGCTCAGTCGGGATGTTGAGTGATCCTTCGTTCTATACGCATAATCTGTGAATAGCACAGACTGACTGAGGTGTCTGCCACAGATCCCGTAGCTGTCGCTGATTCACTGTCCAGCGCCTTGTTTTACATCATATGTTTTCCTGACTCACCAGCTGCTACTGCACACAAATATTGCACGTCAATAAAACTAGAGATTAAGCTGGCAGTTAAGTTTGGTCAGTGCATCCCTGATGTCGAAGGAATAGGATTAGCCGGCTTAATATGCTTTTGCTCCATTGTAAAAGTGGGGCTGTTTCCGATGGTGTCCAAATAGTGAAGTAATGTTGGGTGGGACTTGGTGGGTCTGCCAATCGGGTTACCTCAAGTTCCCCTGTCATTGGTTGCCTAATCGGTTCCATTTGGGCTAGTCTAACCAGACAGTCACTGTAGTCACTCTCCTATAACTACTCACTATAACCTCTCAAGTATCATCACTTTCATCATTCATAAATAATAAATCACTGTTTTTGTTGGATGACTGTGCCTATTAAGGTGCTATATAAGCTAAAACAAACAGAATCTCAGCCTCCGGGTTACAGGAAGCATTTAGCATTTAGACATAAACGAAAACAGTTCTTTACTTCGCAACCACAGATCTACTCACTCGAGACACAGCGTAGAGACTCCGAGTGAAATTCCTGCAGCAAACTTGGTGAAGAAAACATAGAAGGAGTAGAAAATGGCCTCGTGCCCCTTCGAAAAGGGGTTCATCAGCCTGAAGTCATCCACCACATCTGGTAGCATTGACCTAGGTCACAGGGAAAAAAAATTATATGGTAATTTCTGATAAAAACACAATAAGTGCTGTGGTTTTTTTAAGATCTATATCATTCCATCCCAAAATAGCACAGCACAAGAATATTAAACCTATAGATTTATGAGGACATAATCTATTCCTAATTATAAATCACAAAATTAGTGTGTGTGTGTGTGTGTATGTATATATATATACGTACCCAAAATAGTTACTTTGACTAGAAGAATGCTTTCATTAAAAGAGGCTTGTAGTTGGTTATAAACATAAAAATAGCACAATCAAAGCGGAGGTAAGTATTTAAACCTGACTAATGGCTGTAATTGCGTTCATGGAGGGAAGTTGAGGTACCATGTGACTCCATCCTTCACCGCGCTTCGACAGGGCGCCGGTGTTTAAATGTGGCCAGGCCAAACTGCACTCACCATGGCAACAACAAGGATGCGGCCACGCTGAGCCCAGACGAGACGGCGACCACGTACGCCACGGTGAGGTTGGGAATAAGGACCAGCAAGATGATGAAGGGGATGATAGACTGTACGGGACAGATACGGGGACAGTCATGAGCAATAGCGTGGAAGGCAGAGTCCCAATGGAGGACTTCACCCCCGAGACTCCAACAGGGACAATGTCCATCCATCCATCATCCATCCATCCACTTATAAACTTGAGAAAACAATTAACCATGAACATTTCAGAAATACAAATATATTCAATGGGAAGGTCATTTCAGTATCACATTGATCCTATTTTCTTGATAAAAGAACGATTTATTGCAACTCTGTGGCCCACTGAAGGCCTGTTAAAAACATATAACTTATAACTGTGATGTTTGATTAGAAGCTTCCTAAAAATATGGAATATGTTACCCAGGATGTTAAAGCAGTCAGCCAGGAAGAAAACAATTTTTTTTTTTAAATAACCGTCTTAAATTCTGGAAAATAAAAAAATTAAAAAAAGATTTACTGAAATAAGCTCTGATGCTGAGTTTGGAGTTTGTTTAATGAAAACTGGCTAAAGTCGCTATAAGAGGAATGTGGCCGTCCCGAGCGCACGCAGCTGCCGGCTGCATGGTGGGGCGCCCTCAGCCAGGCCGTCCCGAGCGCACGCAGCTGCCGGCTGCATGGCGGAGCGCCATCAGCCAGGCCGTCCTGAGCGTGGCCGCTCTGCGGCTCCCTGCCGGCGCCGTGACCCCGGCTCCTCACTGTCTGCTCTGACACACTTCAAAGCCCAGAGGCGCCTATGATTCCCGCCTGATCCTGTTAGATTACAGATCCTTCTCCATATCAAAACCAGGCCCTCCCACGGAAGGGGGTAGTTTCTGCCTTTACTGGGGGCCGACCGCAAGGTTGAGAGCGGGGGGGGACACTTACCGAGATGCCGCAGTAAGCGGCTGTCTTCTTCCCAAACCTCTGGAGAAACCACTGCCAAAAGGGGATGCTGACAGCCGCCGACAACTGGAAGACAGAGAGGAGGCTCTGATGATCGCTCCTTGTTGCCATGGACATTTGCCTCTGTCGCCGCGGCGACATGCCGCTGTCATGATGTAAATAGCATGCTGACCGCTTCCCAAACTTTAGCACAATACATCTGTAACATATGTCTTCTACATCCTCGTCCAAACCGAGCCCGGTTTTTGTAGCAGAACTGGCTGATTGGTGTTTGACGAGGACATGGGTTACATAACACATATCACCAAAAATATAAATCATAAACTGTATAAATAGATTATGCATTCAGTATGGTTCATATTTCATAACATTCTCTCGTGTATGCGTAAATGAATCGGTACGTACCAGGATCGTTAACACGATGTTCTGGAAGTGATCTCTTAAATCAGCAGCATACGTACAGAACAGGATGAAATTGCTCTGGACCAGCTGTGAAAAACACATTGAGGATGAAGGAAATCAGAATGATGGTTTGTCACGCTACAGCACAGAGTATCTTTACATTCATTTAGCAGACACTATTCGTCCAAAGTGACGAATGTCTGAGCTCAGAGATCAGCGTCAGTGGAGCTGCTGGGAGTAAGACCTTCCTCAAGGCCCCAGAAATGATGTGATTACTCTGCCAGGCACAGGATTCGAACCAGCAACCTTCTGAACACAGGCTCACATTCCGACCGAGCTACACACTGTAATGGTGTGTTGTTCCAATAATGAGTCTTAAGTAACAAAAGACAACTAAACAGTAAAAAATGTGTAATGGTTGGTGGTATCTTCTATGGAGGTTCCATGAAAGCATGTAGAAAATCCATCAAGATATGCAGCCTAGCTGCTGAGAGCACCAGCCCATCGCAGTCAAGGGAGCACTCCCAAACCCAAACCGAGGGGCAGTGGGAGCCACGCCAAATCTAGTAGGACCGTCGCAGACAGTCTGCTGGCAAGTTGCCATTCAAGGGTTTTTCACAGCAAGGAGAACCGTGTTCCTGAAGAACCTGAAGAGCAGTGCAGGAAATTAACGGTACCTGTATGGCCACGGTTATGAAGAGGAAGCCCCCTGTGAGCGTGAGGTATGGCCCGTGTCTCATCACCAGGCAGAAACCTTTGTGGAAAGGGATGGGCTTCTCTGTGCTCAGTGCGTACGGATCTGTGGGGAGACAGGAGGCCAAAGATGCTCTCTCATTCCCAGATTCTCACATGCAAAACGTTACAAGTAGCCCCTGCACAATCAGTGGCAGTGCTCTCACCATCTTTCTCTTTGACTCCGAGTAACATCACCACGGTGCACAGAAGAAAGAGTGCAGCTATCACGCCAGCGGCGATCATGTACAGCTCCTTCTGCTTGGAGGGGGCGAAACACAGGACACAGTGCTCAGCCTAGCAAGTCATTGGCAGGTCTCCTCGCCAGTCTTCCTGCAGCCATTTAATACTAGATTAAGAAAAATCTAGCTCCAGACGTACAGATATATTGCCAGGGTTACAGGAACCCGGGGGGACTTGTACCAACCAAAATTTCATTTGAAATTTGATATTTCATTTCATTCAGCCCCCTCCCAATAAATAGACCTTTGTATATAAATTATTGTGTCCCCCCCCCCCAATATGTATTTGAAATACATGAACCCTTATAATT
>JAODKC010000043.1:15189669-15220129 GCA_026777985.1 Mormyrops attenuatus
ACAAACTGCACTGATTATATGCAACATCTGATAAAACCCAACTGTATTTCTCAGGTACTTCAAAATGATGGTGTACAGAGATGGTAAACTGAGCTGATGTTTAACCTCACTCTAGACAATGAGAGACTCTAAAAGTGGAGGGTGGCATTTATCTGCTGTCGGGGCTCCTGGCTGTGCAGGCCGCACGTTTGCCGAGTCTCAGGAATGACATGTTATTTACTGCACGCCGCACTGCGGTTTCTCTGTGCCCCATACAGCAAAACACATGTGAAGGACGCAGAAACGGAAAGGAAATGATAGCCCTGGAAAGGACCTCGCGGGCTGAGAACAAAAAGTAGTGATTGAGCCATTTTCAAAACAGTTATTTTAAAATCTGCACCGCGAAAATGGCTCCCAGCGCGATTACCCCGTATTTAAACAGCTCCGGCGTAACTAATGTAGAACACACATCTTGAAAAGTTAGGTACCTTTGTTAAGCTAAAACGTTCAAAACTAAGTATAGATAGAAGAATGATAAAATACAAGCCTAAAAGGAATGTGGTTGGCATGACCGGTTAATATAACCAGGGACAATTTGTAATACAAAAAGCATAAAGTAGGTATTACCTGGTAGGTATTTCAGAAGTATTTTTTTTAATAAACCCCAAGTCTTTCACAATTTCAGAAGTATGAGTATGTTAGCGGCGACGGTTACCTACCGTAATGAGGGTCTGGTAGACGCAGTAGAAGCCAAGGTACCAGACGACCCTCCCACTGATAAAGGGAGGAACGTACCAGAGGCAGAAGTAGGAGATGACCACAAAGGGGGTACAGGCCACCATCCTGTCATTAAGGGGGTGAGGAGGGACAAGTTAAGATGTCAGCCAAGAGTCTCATCCCAGTCAAAGGGAGATTTCATACCTTCTCAACCAACAGCCTTATTAGTTAAAGCAAAGAGGTGTATTAATCACCAGTATCTAGATTAAGTTAGAATTAAGTGATTAATTGTCATTGTTCTCTGCATTTAACCATATGTGACATAGCAGGGGGCAGCTAATTTAGCACTCGGGGACGGTACATTGCTCAGAGTACATCAGCGGTGCCTTGTTGGTGGGGAATTTGAACCTGCAATCTTTCAATTGCAAGAGCACGCCCCTAACCATTAAGCCACCACTGCCAATGGTTAAAAGGCTGTAGCAGGTTGGAATGCCACGCCTAATAGATAACTATAAACAGTAACAGTGCAAAGAACGTCAGACAAAGAATTGCACGCAATTCTGAAGTAAATAGATTGAACTTAATAGTATTGTACTGTGCACTACGCAATAAGTCATATAATGTGTTCTGTTCACCGTTTAAGATAATATATACTTTATTAACCCACAAACTCCATCATGGTTGGGATAGATGAGTGAAGGTGAGGCAGCTCGGTCACCTATTCCTAAAAACAAAATGCAAAAGGGTTCTCTTTCGTTTCTCTGTCCCCAGAGGTCACCCCCGGACCTCAGTGCCAAGGCCGGGCGCCCGTTCCGTCTTCCTCTGTGTTTCCCTTGTGCTGATGCCGAAATGCATTTTTTCCCGTTCCTCTCCATCCTTTTTTCTTTGTTTGGTTAAACCATCCCCACCCCTGTACCCAAATAAAGCTCCCTTTGGATCCTCCCATGCACGTTGCATGGGTCTGTTTGCTGTATCAAAGCGTCGTGCTATTTCCACGGTGAAATGCGTGAATTATGTACGAATGCGATGTCCTCAACGTGCCGGCAGGTTCGTCAGTCAGATGTGTGGCAGCCGCCCACAGTCAGCACCAGTTGAAGCCCGATCACCAAAGGAATCTAAAGCACGCCGGAGAAAACCCACAGGATGGCGCATTTTCCCCGCATCAGGATGTGGTAAGGCGTGCCGCCCGCGCTGATTTATGGGCGGTGAGCCATCATGGTCACTGAGAGCAGCCACAGGGAGTTCGACGCCACCCTACGCACTTTCCAAAACAGGGGCCCAAACACTTGTGTTTAATAATGCTCTGAAACCTCAGCGTGTCTTGTCTCGTCCATCGTTTCTAGGAAGCAGGACGTGGCGTGCCCAGCACCTGGCCTTCATGTCCAAGTGTGACTTTAAGAGCTAAGGTCCAATCCGCGAGGCCAATCTAAGCTCTAATGCCCTGTTTGTGTATCTGATACCATGCTCTCCCAACCTTCCTTGTTGTATTTCTCTCTGCTGCCTTTTAGGCTCAGTGTGTACGGCCAGTTCCGGCACATTCCAGCCCCCTTTTCCCACTGCTTTTCCAGTGCCTGCCAGCCCCATGCTCCCCGGTGGCCAATTGTCCTCCGTACAAACAGCAATGTGCTTCACGTTGTGGACTTGTATACACAGGCCTCTTCCAGCAGAGGCACTGGAATAGTCTGTAAGATGATTCACAGTACCAGTGCTAGAAACAGTGATCCTGCCATTATGACAGGAAACAAAGGTTTAACCTTCTAGATGTACATCTGGCTGCACACAATGTAAGCAGTCAGCAGTTCCCCATATCGGGAGCCTGGCTGTCTAGAGTGTGACGCTTGTTTTGAAACAAGCTAGACCATCTATCTATGCCCAGCTCCAGCCTGACGTTTTGCTACTGTTTTGAACAATGTCCATTGGTGTGTGAGCTTGCTGCAAAAACAGATACCCGCATAACACATTTCATCCCGCATCTGACAGGTTCCGTGAGGCTGTGTCTGTGTGTGGCTGGTTGTGGCTCAGCAGGTTGGGACACTGTGATCTGCGATCGGAAGGTTGCCCATCGGGCCCATAAGCAAGGCCCTGAACCCCTGCTTTCTCAAAATGCACGTCTGCTAAATAAATTAATTGTAAATGCGTGTGCTGGCGAGTTCCACAGTCCAAAGACAATTATGCTAACTGGCATCAGTAATCTGGACAGTACGTGTGTGAGTTAAATGTAATGTGTCCAGGATGTACCCCAGCCGTGTGCCCCGATGCCTGGGACACGCTCCAGGTCCCCCATGACCCTGACTGGGATTAGCAGCTGAAAGATAGATGGTTCATTTTTTCTCATTTGGTTCGGGAGGGGTCAGTAATGAGTAGCCAGCAGTAAAAGAGGCTATGATGCTTCCCAGTCGCTCCAGACACTGTCGGCTGACTACAAACGCTAACTGCTTCCTGCGTGTGGTCGTGCTGCCACACATCAGTTGCAAGGGTCATTACTACACTTCCTTCTAGACAGTGATTTAGGAAAGAGTAGAAGAAAACTCAGGGAGGGTCTCGGTTTCTCACGGTAACGATAAAAACTCATTACTGTAAGTAATGATTGGCTGTGTTTCCTCCCCCGGCATTATAACGAAGGGGCTGAATTGCCGCTGTCACTCGTTGTAACTTATTGCTTCCCTGGTGTGGAATGTTGGCTTGGGTCACATGACATCTCCTGGGCTTCTCCATAATGAACCTCATTTAGAGATGTTTCTCCTGCTCTCCACGGCTGATTTCAACTCCCTCTGATGCTCGAATTACATCTCAATGTCTAGGCCCGGTACCATTATCCCTGCTTTAGGTTTTTTTCTGCAGATAGAGATGAGGTTTTTGGCCACATCAGCCTGCTCCTATCCCACTAAAAAGATACATATGGGTATTTTTTTCATGATCTCCAGCTTCTTTATTGATTTTCTCTGGAAGGAAGCAGTCTGTTGATCTGCACTCCTGTCTTTCTTACTCTTATCCTTTGTAACCTTTGCTCTCAACAAAATGAATTAGATTTTTATTATTTTCATTTAATTTAAGACATTTTTTGTCATGTGCAAGTGAGAGCAAAGAGCAGGGTCAGTCAGCATCCTCTGAGCAATTGAAGGGCCCAGTGA
Organism: Mormyrops attenuatus; assembly: GCA_026777985.1. NCBI lineage: Eukaryota > Metazoa > Chordata > Actinopteri > Osteoglossiformes > Mormyridae > Mormyrops > Mormyrops attenuatus. The sequence continues at coordinate 15,193,497 of JAODKC010000043.1, forward strand.
TGATATGATTACTGTTCAGCGATGGGATTCAAACCAACAACATACCGTACAAAGGCACAGATCCATAACCCACTGAGCCTCACATCACCCTTTTTCACGCTCTTCATAATGATGACAAGTTAAAAGCCATTAGAACCTTCTGGATCTTGGAGCACATACCAAGGCATAAGTCTTCCAATCTTTGTCCATCTGCTCTTGCTGATGAAAAAGCCGATGACTGGATCAGACGCAGCACCCCAAACCTTCCCAACGAACAGCACCACGGAGGCCTGGAAGGGGCTAATCTAAAAAGGACGAGTGCAGTCACTTCACAAGGGACAATCACGTTTTGGCCTGAAACTTCAAATGCATCTTTGTGTTCTTCAAATGTAAATGTGTTTTGAATCTCAGAGAGTCTCTTTAATGGTGAAGAACATCCATCTGGATGTTGCATTGGAACACTGCATGGAAGATTAATCCAGGTGCTGCACTGGACAGTCATCTGGGTGCTGCACTGCACATTCATTCAGGTGCTGCACTGAATGTACATCTGGATGCTGCACTGGACATTCATCTGGATGCTGCATTGCATGTTCATCCTGATGATGCATTGAACATTCATTCAGGTGCTGCACTGAATGTACATCTGGATGCTGCATTGCATGCTCATCCGTATGCTGCATTGGACATTCATCTGTGTGCTGCATTGCATGTTCATCCAGATGCTGCATTGAAAATTCATTTAGGTGCTGCACTAAAATTCATATGGATGCTGCATTGACTCTGGGCCATAATGAAATTCTGTACCCTTACCTGGGCAACATCCAGCAGGTAGATCTGCAGGAAAAATCCAGTGGCACTCCCAGCTATTTGGATGGGAGCCCCTCCTATGGCAAAACACAGCTTGCTAAACACTGACAGTCTCTGATCAGGGCTCACCTGGAAGAAGAAGAAGACATTTTCAGATCCAGGGGAAATTAAACAGAAATAAAAGAACACAGGATTTTGGGAAATCTGTGAGTGAAGTACATTTGTTTTAGAGCATAAATATTTAATACCCAAACTTTGAAGTAAACTGAATCTAAAGCAAACCTGCCAGTTGTTTTAGTTCCACTCCAGTAATAAGCAAAGCCATATTGATCCTCCTAAAGCAATTCATTAAAATCACAGATAGAGTCGATCCACCCGGCTACCTTTTCCACTACCCTACAGCAGGGATCACTGCAGAAATGACCCAGTCTCCAATTTCAGCTTTCAGACATCCATCCACGCACCCTCAAGGTTGGAGAACCTGCCACAGACCCCAGGATAACCCACTGTCCTTCCAATGCCAACGTTAACGCAGTCTGTCAAAGCCGCCGAGTCACAGAGGAGGCCCCACCGCCGTACAAAGAGGGCCCCTTCACATGGGTGTGGGGATTTCTTTGCCGCGACCGGTCCGTGCTAAAAATACCCGATGTCAGTGGTAGAGGGACGGAAGCCTTTTTCACACATTAAAAAAACATGGGTCAGGCTGGTGCCCGACTTTCAAAAGAGGAAAACTATGATTATATTCAAAGCATAATATTTAGGAAAGCTCTGAAATTAAAAAGGCGGAGATGCATCCATCAACTGCCACGTTACAAAGATCCAGACTATATTTATTTATGTTTATTTAACGTTTGCTATCTTTATCAATTCTTAGTGGGAGAGCCACTGCTTTTGATTGAGGCTATGACAAGGAAATCCTGACAGTGACTGCGTGATACAGCAGATATCCCTTTCAAAGGCTCTGTAATTAAGTCGACCACTTTGTTTAAACATTTAAGACTTTTGTTTAAAAAGTGTAAATAAACAATAGGCATATATGTGTGCTTTATGGAATCTTTTTTAATATATGAATTTTTATTTGTCTTTCTTAATGAAAAGTGTGGTTCTATATTGATTATTGCATAAATAAACCGTTTTAGGATTAAAATTTGTCATATGTCAAGACCATCCATGCCCCTTCAACGCCCCTGTTCACAAGTGGTACCACTCAACAAACCAGATGGAAAATGGGTTTACCTCTAAAAGAATAATAAAAGAATGAACAGCAATCAAGTCTGTGACTGAAATCTGCCTTTGAAGAGATGGGTGGAGAACACATTTGGGTAATGGTATTATTTACAAGTTCCTGTCCAGTTCAGAACGAACAGGAAATGGCTCCTTCTTTACACACAAAAGTTAATATTACAACTATGTAGATAATAACAGCGATAAGATACAGCATGTTTGAGCAAGAATTTGTCATTCATATTTGTCGTTTTATATATCTTTATCTCAAAATCTGCATAACATAAAATTCCAAGGAAAATAACATCCCCAAGTTATTTACTCGTCCTCTTAAGCTAAATTAGTTATAGCTTTCTAGCAGGTAACACGGGAAACCCAATAACGTTGAAAGTATCTTCACAGAAACTCCCACACCAGGTGATCTACGGTAATTTTCATGAAGAATATGATCAAAATCTAATCCAAAATCTTCCGGCGCTCGTTGAAGCGTCAGTAGTTTAGATAAAGTTTTGGTCGCTAGGGGGAGCCACTTTCAGTGACTCGCGTTTACAGCGACTTACATGTGGCGCGCAGAATTCGACATACAGTATTCACATTTCCAGTCATTACGGGGCCATTTTTAACTTTTAACTGATATTTCATTTAAAATGTATTTAGTCACACGTGCTTTTTAATTATTTGATTAGAATGTTCTATGAAGTAGAATACTTAAAGTGTGACACATAATTAACCAGCCAAATATATGCCGGACATTAAATAAAAAAGTTAAATAACTCTGACTCGTTTTCTTAAATCCAAGCCATTTCATTCATTTTCTCAACAAACATTACTAGCCTAGATTTGAGATAATGTATCAGGTAGTTAAACCCCAATGTTTTGTTCTCGTTATGCAAATCGCAAACACGGTCAAGAATTGAAAAGATAGCTCTGCGAATACAATGAATCATCTTGAAAACGTTTTTACATACATAGAAACCGAGTCTTCTTACTGGCCACTTTACATCAATTACATTCTTTTCATGAGCAAATGTATGTTAGCGCCAGACTTTAATGTATAAGCTATACAACAGAAAATGTAGCCTATATATTCATAGGCTATTTACAAACATCTCGCGAGACAAGTACAACTGTATAAAATACAGACAATACACAAATATCAAATTGTCAATTCTTTTACACCTCCAAAAAATAAATGGTTTCAATCCAGATATTTCTGTATGGGTTTCTGCCGAACTTTACCAAAAATCAACAATTTTGTAGCACAACGAGCTGTAAATATCTGTAAATATCTGCTAATATCTGAATGGTCGGGCAGAAACATTCACATTTAAATTTATTTTATTTAGCAGACGTTTTTGTTTAAAACGACGTACAAGTGAAACAAATATCACATTACAAGCAAATGACTTGTCAAGGAGTCGGCATAAGTGCAAATAAACGACCATGTCCACCTTCAGCTTCTATGTGCAATAACACAGCATGACTCTGAAATCATAAGTAAATAGACATTTTGTTGTTTTATTCATTATACACTTTACATCACTCATGCTTTATAGATTACAATTTTGTAGATGTATCCGTGCACTTTATCCTGAGGTAGACAAGTCAATTTCCTTTTGGGATCAATAAGGTATATCATTTATCTATCGACATCAGCGTTTATATTTAACATTCGATTAAGTCATTTAAATTAAACCTGCATTTCTGCATTATAATTAAAACAATGTTAAGACAGAAATACTTTTAATACCATTACATAGGCTATTAGATTATTTCGCCGACCTAAATCCAGACTGTCACTTTAGTAACATCTTAACGACTTAAGACATGCCTTCACAACACACGAAAAACGGCGAATCTCAGGAACAGGGACTGATAGTAAAGACAGAAGGCAGCCTAACCTGGTGGTGGACTTTGCTGAGGGGTGAGTCAGGGCTTTTGAAGAGCCCGGCCGTGGAGCTCTCCACTGCTCTCTCACCCTTGGCCATCGCGGTGACTGAGCGTGACTTTCCGCAAACGCGAGTGCCATTCACATGCTGCTGTCAGGTTTGGATGGGAGCCAGAATGGGAGGACGGCGTCAAAACGAATTCTCTAATAAACAGGTTTGTCACTCCTCCAGTGCACGGCTAATTACTCTCTATACAAATACCTCATGATGTACCTCCCATTTCTGAGATCACTCCGTGAAGTTCGGTACAAGGGTTTTTCCAGATACTAAATAGCTAGATATAATTTAAAACACATTTCTGAACATTATACACTGCCTGTACACTTTTAGCCCTGACATGTCTTCGTTTCATGAAAATTCAAGGAAAATTACACGAGTCCCCTTACCTGGGTGTTAGCGGATGTGATCGGCTGTGCATGGATGTTTTATGCTGTGTTTCGCGATCCCCGCAGAAGCGTCAGATACTGCGGAGGTTTGACAACGCCGCTGAACTCGAATCTGCCTGAGGGTGTATCCTGCGCCCCCTCGCGGTGGAAATGCGTCAGCGTGCAAGTGGCAGCGCTGGGAAATACCCACAATCGCTAATCAGAAGCGCATCAGCATTCATTTCACACTGAGATTGTTTCTAAATTTAAAGTTGCGGCTGGCAAAAATATCACAATAGAATGCGCGTTTTGTAACGGGGTCTTAATCGATGTTTTGTTCCCACGCTACTGTTAGTAATATAATTCCGGGATTGAGAAATGTATGGGGAATGTATGAAATGCTGTGTGATGAGTTAGAATAGGATAATGCCCTGGCTGAGCCTTTTCTAAGTCTCAGAACGGTTCGTCAGAAAACAGGAGTGTCGCGTATCTGCATTCCTCAGGCATGAGCTGCAAATACCTGCCGATACCTTTACAGTAATTATGCCGCTAAAGCTTCGCCTCTTGCTGGGCCTGCAGAATGAATGGTGCATTATTGCCGTATAACCTCACAAAACGGCCGGGGAAGCCCTTCAGGCCTTTGCGCCTTACGTTTGGCATGTACGTGGGGTGCATTAAGCTTACAGTATTCCCATAGCAGCAAACTCGATAAATGGAGCAGACAAACAGACATTGCTTTGATATTCATGGGTAGCATGTGTCCTGTTTTTCATCATCCATCCATCCCTGTCAATGTCATGGGGGGGCTGGAACTTCCCAGATAGTTTTTTTTTTGTATAAAAAGGGTGAAATTGACAAGAGTGTAATGGGAATCTTTAAGTTTGAATACTGCAATATCTGCTTGAAATTAAAATTGAATTGAAGCTCAAAATGCCCCAGTATCTGCTGAATGGTGTGTAATGTTAATGTCATTTTCTTTTTATTTCATTTATGTGTCATATTTCCTTATTGCAATAGTACATTCTCTCGCACAAAAGACATTTCACATTCTAACCTATTGAACTTGCATTTTAGGTGTGTAAGATATTGTGAAAACTTTATGCTTTATCCAACAGGGTGATATATCACATACAACCTGCAATTGCTTCAAATATATTTATTAAGCAATATGGGATTTTTTGCAGGACGTGCATAGATTTAGTGTCTTGAAATTTCAGTAGTACTAGTGCTTGTTTGCTCAAGAACCAGCTATATTCAAACCATACACTAATATTTGTCTTTATGTACTTTGTGAACAGTGCAATGAATGGATCAAAAGCCAGCTAGTTTCTGTGAACCCAATACACACTTAACCCTCTGATAGAGCATTTTATTGACATTTCAGACAATGATCTCGAAATGTCATTATTTCCAGTCCCATGTAATTACATTAAGAGAAGAATCTTTCCAACACAACAAAACCCATGAAATGAATATGAACAAATTCACAATTGTAAAAAAAACGTGAATTTTAGAATGCAAATACCTGCCGATACCTTTACAGTAATTATGCCGCAATGAACTATTTCTGCTATTCTTGGTATTAATAAAACTTTACAAGAAGGGAATGGGTCTTATTCTCAGAAACATTCTGGAAAATGTCCAAACTGCCGCTTGTCAAGAAATGCAATGTTTGTCTGCTTGTAATTCGGATTCTGTCATGTTGGTTTGAACACCTTCAGTTCCTTCCACTATCTGGAATTCTTACTGAAATTGACCTCCATGATTAGCACTGTGTTCAGCCTGTGGAATTTGCACCTATCCTGGCCTGAATTTAGATGTATAATGAAGTTATGCCCTTAATGTCGATGGGTATGCATTACAGGCACTGAGACAGAAACCCGAGACTACTGTCCATGCAGCAGAAAAGCATTTATTGCGACAAATAAAATAAATTAATTGATAATACATATGTATGCATTTTGAACTATAAAACCATTTAAGGTTTAACTTCATGTATTCTGATATTTCAAGTTCAGCTCCCAATATATTTGCATGAAAACATTTTCATATAAAATTTTTAGCCAGATATACATTATATTATTAAAATATCACATACATTAAGCAAAAGTTCACTAAGTAAACAGGCTGCAAACCAGAATGGAGATGAAGTCATTGATTGGAATTCATTTAGTACCGATGATTAATCTAAACGTGTTTCTTGATTGTTTTCCGTAAAGGATGCAAGACTGACTGCGATAGAAACTGCATAACTAGTGAAGTGCAACCTTTAGACAGCTAACTTTGCCCTTATAATTGTTAGCGTTTATTGTTTTCCTCCGTAGAATAACAGTCTTCTATATAATCAAGTTTACACAAATATTCAGATTTCAACTGCAAACTTCATGGAAAGTTGGAATTTCTCCCATATATTCAAGCAGTCTGGGAGATTTGAGGCTTGAAAAGAAAAGCCTAATCAGAGATTATCACGTGCAGTCAGTCACCAGATTGTTTAACCTACTGGTTATTTTAGTGGGTCCCATTAGGTTCTCACATAGCTAACTTATGAAGGTGTTGTGTGGCTCTGTGCTTGTGATCAGAAGGTCATTGGTTCAAATCCTGTGGAGGGCAGAGTGATGCCTCTGTTGGGCCCTTAACCTTCAACTGCTCCAGGGACTGTCTGATCCTGCTCTCTCACATGTCACACATCTCACATGTATGTTGCTTTGGATAAAAATGTCTGCTAAATTAATTAAATGTGAATGTAAGAAGCGACTGGCAGCCCAGCACAGCATAATCCCGATCCTGGCCTTTGAAGCCTCCTGTATTCCGCCAGCACAGTAAAGATAGTAAACGCTGTTTTGCATGGATACTCTATAGTACATGCAGACAGTCTTTCGAAGCTTCCTGCTCGTGTGCATATTAAATAAGTGGAAGAATCTGTATTCTGCATACAAAGGTGTTTGTGCACGAGCTGGTAAAGAGGTGTCAGGGTGTCCGCTTGCTGCAGAGGGCCATGGCAGTTTGCAGGGTCGCTACAGTGCGCCGCCGGTCTTTGGTCTCCTCAGTTAGCGCCGTCAGATGGGGACAGCAGGGGCCGCTGGACAATGACGGCGTTGCTCAGGTCGGCCTCCTGCAAGCTCAGGTCCGGCTGTCTCAGCTCGCGGAAGGGAAGCGACGTCGTGAGGATGAAGGGCGAGCCAGAGCTCTCTGACTGCTGTACGAAATCCCGCACGTCGCTGATCCTGGAAGGCCACAGGCACAGCAGCTACCTCAACAGTCATACTCTGGTTACAGTATGTACATCACAATAACTACATTATAATGACTATTTAACATAAATTCTATACTTCACACAGGGGCGTAGGAGAGAGTTTGAAATAGGGGCGACACAGTTTCAAAATGTAATGCAAAGGTCTATTTATTGGGAGGGATGAATGAATTGGGGGTACATGCCTTTCCCTCTTCCCCTAGTTAGTTCCTATGTCCAAGACTCCATCCACCCATCCATCCATCCACTATAACACTATAACAGCCTGCTGACTGGTAAGACACAAGTTAAAATGGAGGCCCCGCATATTAGACAACTAAAGTGAATAACTAGCTCAGTACTAAGGGAAAACTGCCAGCCTTTGCAAACTGAACCTCAGCTCCTTCCCTCCGGTCGCAGGTTTACAGTCCCAAGGTGCAGAAGGAAATGATGCAAAAGCAGGTTTGTTCCAGCAGCCATCGCACAAATGAGTAGGTTACAGTTACACCAGTGTTTTTGATTGTGTTCGAACTGTATTTATTGTGTTACTTATTATATAGTTGTTGTCTTAAGTTGCCTGCGTTGTAAGATGAATGATGTGTGATAAGTGTTTGTTTATAACGTGTGTCTATGGATGAGGACTATTCACTGCAAACCAAATCTACCTATGGGCACAAATAATGTAGGCCTGTCACTATCGATTACATCAAAAATCGAATTTGTTAATTTGTTTTCCTTTTTTTGACCCTTTGTGATTCTTTTGTTTCGTAGTTTTCCCCAGTGTGTTCTCTTTCTTCCATAAACCCCTTTTTGTCTTGGAGCTGCAAGGGGATCGTCACCTTCTTCCGGCCTGTGCCATAATACCGACCACTGTAGGGTGCACACTGAATGCTACGTGTGCAAGGCAGGGAACAACCTAGGATGGGACGCCAACCCATCAGGGCTCACTCACACACCATTCACACACGCATGCACACCTATTGGCAATTCCATAACGACTTTGGGGGGAAACTGGAGTATCCACATAGACATGGGGAGAACATGCAAACTCCACACACATGGAGGCAGGGCAGAGACTTGAACCCAGGTCCCAGAGGTTTGAGACTACAGTTACTTAATATGTACATGGATTTTAATATAGTTTATTTTCCCAAGAATAAGGTTTTTAATCCTACCCAATTTGTGAAACAATGTAATTTTAAGTGCCACTAAGTAGCATTCCTTGAAATTTCTAATTTGGGTGGCAGCCACATTGCTGTCTCGTGTCACCTGTTTCCACTTCCCTCACCTGTGAGAAAGGTTGAACTTCTGTACCAATCGTCTCCCGTCCGCCAGCCAGATCTGAAGGCTGGTGACCGGCTGCGTGTCATTCAAGGACACTGACGGCAGAGTGGGGGCACTGTCCTCTTTGTGTATTGACGGAGACCTGGCTATTATCCTGGGTGCCACGCTGCATGAATGAAAGATGTTGAACAAATTATCAAGACCTTATATGGTTTTAAACATGGTATGCATGAGGCTTTGTGGCGAAAATGCCATCCCAACAGCCTTCACAACTAGGGACTTAACAGAAAAATGCGACTCGACTTGGAAGATAAATTCCAACCATTCTGCTTTTGTTTTCGGCTACTTACACGAGAAAACAGGGGAGGGGAGACTTTGATGATCTCAGTACTGTTTATACAGTAACTGGTTTGGTTCACGTCATGATACTGATTGATTCCTGTATGGCGATTAGTCACAATACTGGTTTGGAGCCAATGGTATCCCTAGGTGACAAGTCCAAGTCAACAGGCAAACAGAGGGATACAAAACACAGTGATGATTTAATCTAATTAATGACTAATTTAGTAAGGGACAAATTTGAGGAGAGGCTAAATGTCAGCGTCATCATTAGCTGGCTAGGCCATTACCTCAGAAGCCAAATGTGCGAAAATGTTATATAAGACTCAGTGCTAAATGTTTAGGGGTGTACATATCACTCGCATAAGTCAGCGAGACAGCTGAGAATCGGTTTGGCGCTGTTTAATTTGAGTAAGTGCAGACATCCTTCTCAGATAAACAAACAGAACAGAACAAACAGAACAAAATAAGGGCTTTTGGAGACACCTAGCGGTCATGCACAGTAAAGGCAAAACGATTTTAAAACTAGGATCCCGGAGGAGAACACAATACTAAGCCCCACCTGCCCAGTCGGTAGCCTCGGCCAGTGAAGGGGTGGAAATTCTTCTTCCTCTGCACATACATCTCTTCCTTCAAGTCTTCTACATTCACTTCCAGTTCCTCTTCCTCCGCTGAGTTTTCCAGCTCCTGTGGCATCTCCCTTTATGTGAAGGAGACATTAGCATATAGATATATATAGCATATAGATTTTGTATGTAGTATGTATACTACATACAAAATAACTGAGACATCTGGCCATTGCACTACAGGAACCTTTATGGAGCTGGTCCCTCCTTTGCAGCTGTAACAGCTGTCACTCTTCTGGGAAGGCTTTCCGCAGGTTTAGGGAGTGCGTCTGTGGGATTTTTTGCCTGTTCATCCAGGAGAGCATTTGTGAGGTCAGGCACTAACGTAGGATATGACGGCATGAAGTTGGAATCATATTTCTTGGTATGCCGAAGGATTCCTTCACTGGAAAAGAAATTTCAAGAACTGACTGCAAAGGTGGCATACTATGACAGTACCACGCTTGAATTTACTGAGTTGTGAGGAGTGTCCCAGTACTTTTGTCCATATAGTGTATATTGAGTTGTATACAGACACATACACATTTAATAAGAGACAAATTTGAATAGAGGCTAAATGTGAGCATCATTATATATTTGTAAGGTTGAGGCCTTCCTAAATGATATCTAATCTTTTAGGTGTCAAAAGAATCTAACCTTTAGGTTACTAATCTGCCTATCCATCTATCTTTCCATCCATCAATCCATCTGTCCTTTTTCCATATCTGCTTGTCCACAGCTGGGTTGCGATGAGCTTGTAGCCAATCACAGGAAGCACAGGTCAGGGCAATGTAGGGCAATGTAAGGCAATGTAAAGATGGCTGTTCATCTAAACTGCACATATTTGGAACAAGGTCGGAATGTAGGGTACCCTGAAGAAATCCACAGGTAAAAAAACGAGCACTCTACGCAAACAGAGAATGACCATAGTGGAGGTCCACAATGCTACTCAATGCTGTGCCTCTTTTCCATGATCCTGTCCCTATTTTACACGATTGGCACTCCAACCTCCAGGAAAAACACTATTCCATTCGGAATAGTCTGGTGCTGAGGTATCACCCACCACACGGCTGCACTCATCCCTGAGGTATGTTTGTTGTATGGTGGGCGTGGGAACGTGCTGTAATCAGCACATACTCTTTACCTTCCTATCCCTATTTTCCATTTTCCCTTTGTACTATGATGTGCTATGTCACTGAAATAGTATGAACCTTCCCTAGCCAGGATTCACAAGGCAAGAAATTCAACAAAACCAGCTTCACGTGAAAGTGGCCTCCGTTGCAGTACCCACCCTCGTTTAATAGCCTCCAGGAACTGCTGATTTTCATCCTCAGAGTAACTGCGAAGGTCCTCGTCGTTCACGGTGAAGCCGTTCTTCCACAACCTGACGACGATCTCAACCTGAAGCGCGGAGACAGCTGGGGACTCAAACATGCCGGCATGCCGGTTTCCCAAACTGCACGCCTACACTTTGACTGCTAATACCTACAAAGTGGAAACCTGATACCTTATTTTCCCCCGTCGAGACATTGCCAATCTTCTCCACCTCATCAAGCAGGTCCTCCACAGAGAAACTCCGCCTCATGGGTAAATCCTTGTCACTACTGACAGCATCATCAACCCTGAACAAAATGGACTCAGAGTTCACGTCCTCCTCATGCAATATTTTAAAACTAGTTTCTGTTATTAATTTCAAAGAGTGTGCCTTGATATCTCTGTTTGGGTGGTTACATTGACTGCTCTTCTTGATGCTAATGAAGTGTTTATTATGTCCAATTAAGCTCTGCTGTCATCAGGGGTGCAGTAGGGGCATGGATACCCTGGCAGATTCAGGGGGTCCAGCACACTACAGGGGCCACAGAAGGGGCATGGATACCCTGGCAGATTAAGGGGGTCCAGCACACTACAGGGGCCACAGAAGGGGCATGGATACCCTGGCAGATTCAGGGCGTCCAGCACACTACAGGGGCCACAGAAGGGGCATGGATACCCTGGCAGATTCAGGAGGCCCAGCACTTTACAGGGCCCACGGTAGGGGCATGGATACCCTGGCAGATTCAGAGGGCCCAGCACATTGCAGGGGCCACAGTAGGGGCATGGATACCCTGGCAGATTCAGGAGGCCCAGCACACTACAGGGGCCACAGTAGGGGCATAGATTCCCTGGAAGATTCAAGGGGCCCAGCACACTACAGGGGCCCGAGTAGGGGCATGGATACCCTGGCAGATTCAGGGGCCCCAGCACTTATAAGGACCCTTGCTGTGTTGGGAGCTTCAGGTCCAGCAGCTACAAATCCAGACCAAGATTTTGTTTATACCAACCAGTTGAGTTCTCTGTGACTGTGACTTTTTATGCCCAACACTGGGTCCTTCAGTAGAAAAACGGAAGATAGGGGAGAAGTGTGTGTGTGTGTGTGTGGGGGTTTCTAGCTATATCCCTCTATGACAGTATGTAAAGTTAGAGACACCATTTACACCTTGTTGAGCAGGAAACATCCCAAAACTCACCAATGCTCATCTTTCCCGGATTCTCTAGATTCAGTATCTTTCATTGTGTTAACACTTTTCCATCTAAAAAGAAAATGTGACTTCGTCTTAATATTTTTACAATAACATGAAACTCATGAGTTTCACACTATAACAGCAATTCAGCGTTTTATAATACAACTGTAAACAACGTCCTAGGTCTTTGTGGATTATCTTATCAATTGCAATAACGGTTGAATTGGGAAAACTATACAACAATCTACACCAGTACATTTCCTGGTTTTGGAAGCATGAGAACAAGTTGAGGATAATAGATATCAGAACAGAGGATGATAAAATGCATCAGGATTGTAAAATCACGGAATATGCTGCCGGGATAGGGACACACGATTGAAGAAACACCGACATAATTGTAGAAGACGCTCTTTTTTTCAGCAAGGGGCATCCCATCGGTTAGAAAAGATAACAAGCACAAAATTAATGGTTAATTCGTCAAAAAAAATCAGGTTTATACGGATGTGCCATATTTTACTTTACATTCTTTATATACCCTCTATGCCTAATATAAAGTAAACTCAGCTAAATATAAAAGCCGCGGACGCAGGAATAAGCCATATCCACCACCACAGTGGGCCATTTTTAGCGTTTATGTAGGTTTGCTGTCAAATAGGTTACAGCGCATTTAATAGGCTACTGGAAATCCTCCAAAATTAATTCAGAAGCGTTTCATTTGTATGTTATATTCTAAAACATTGACTTATATCCCGTAACTGTAAATCAACAAAAAAGCAACTTATATATCCATAATAATAAATACCCAAATGTAAAATACAAAAAAGTGAAAATAACGTTCAAATTACACGGCAACTTAAACTAGAAAAATCAACAAGCACGACCGCAAACTGTGAACGGTTAAAAACGGAAAAAATACATCGGATCTCCAGGCAGCAGGAGGCTACACGCAAGGAGTGCGTCAAAATTACATAATAAGGGAGCAGAACGCAAGAGCTCCCAGACCAGCCTTCGGCCATCCGTTGAATGTTACGGAACACATTTCAAACATTTTAGTTTTTATTACTATTTGGAAAATCAGAAAGGTGAGCGCTTACTGGCTTTTGTCTCCTAGTCCGTTATGCAGAAGGGGATGTCGCCTGTCAAGTTTCTGCCGGTGACGTTCCTCCCGCCCCTCGATGACGTCACGCCGCCTGCGCTCCAAGCTCACCCAGTACGTCCAGTACTGCTTCAATGCGGTCTTTAGGTACACTGAATTACCTCGGCGTTCATGTAATAAATTAGATAAAAAATATATTTTTTCGACGAAACATATGCATTTGTTGAACCAGTGATCTTGTATCCATGTGGAAAACTGCATTTTGTAATTAGATTTGTAGATTAGTAGTTAAATATTGAACTAAACTAAAATTAACCAGTACTTATTTTACAGTTGATGCATTTACATCATAGACAAATTTCAGCATTATAATCTATCTTATAATATAGGCCTATATTCCACATGCCTCTGTGGTTAACACTGTGGTTTGACACCTATAGGATTGTGGGTTGCATTCCTACCCCAGCTGTGAGTATGTTGAGGGAGGGTCCTACAGTCCAAAAATGTGGCCACGTGAACTGATAACCCTAAGTTATCTTTAGTGTGTGACTGTGATGGGCTGGCATCACATGCAGAGTGTTCACTGCCCCATGCCCTGTGGTGCCCTGGAGAGGACCCTGGTCCACCATGACCCAGTGCGGGATAAGCAATTATGGAAGATGATACATTCTATATTATCGTGAATTCCCTTTGTGATTGATCTGCGGTTCCTCATAGTACTTTGACTACAGAATAGCACAAAATAGCTGCATAACCATGCACACAAGTTAATCTTTATAGCTCATGATGCTAAAGCACAACAAATTCCATTGACTGGATCCAGAACATAATAAACATTGATGGGGTCATTGTAATATTTGATGAAGACACATATAAGAGGGAGCTTAGATGCATAATGAACATGAGGAGGGAGCAGTAGGGAAAACAGCTAAACCACAACGACTGAGTATAACCGGCACTAAGGAGGCTTCCACAACCACCCTGCTGATGCTCTTGCTTGCGTTGTGGTACTTTCATCCTTTTCAGCTTCTTGCCCATGTCAGACTGGGATAGGTGGACAAAGCCCATTTAGACATGTTTACATCCCCATGGGTGGCTGTGGTGTCTGGCATGTACCTTATCTGTTATGCTTTAGCGCTGGCTAACTCCTAACTCCCCTTTCCTGTGATGAGCCACGAACAGCAGATAACCATGATGTAGAAGAGTGTTTCTCAGCTGGTGGGTCATGGGACCATTTTCAGTGGGATTGCGGACTGTGAGGTTTTAGAAACAGATTCTTTTACTGTTGCCCCATTATGGCATAATGAACAATGAAGAATGTGGGTTCCAAGCCAGATGAAAACTACTGAAGTAGCACGTTATATACGACCGACAGACAGACAGATAGATAGATAGATAGATAGATAGATAGATGAAAGAGCTATTCAAATCAGACATCATAAGGACTAGTTTCCTGCTAAACAAATGCAGGATACAAGAGACCATAAACAAGGGACAGCTGATGACAGTAGGTCAGTGGTCCGGCAAGCTACTTGGAGGTTTTTCTGGGAAAGATGGACCTTAAGACAGGTCTTGATCTACACCACTGGCTTTCTTCCTTTGACCACATTCATTTGACTCACTACACTCCTGTCTTTCTGTATATAACCGAAATTCAGATTTACTGCATGTAGCTATGACAACAAGACAGGATCCTCAGTTGAAATGAAACAAGTCTACGTCAGTTTGCTGTAGCCATCTGGCAAAGATATGTTTAACACACATACACACACACGCGCGCGCGCACACACACACACAAGTTTCCATAATACCACAATACACTGCAGTTACCAGAAAATTTTAAGCAATGACATTTAAGTGTTTGTTCTGGTTTGTACAAACAGTACTGATATTCATTGGTTCAAATAATGTATACATAAATAATCAATGTCGGCAATATCTGGATATTTTCCTAGAGCAACCAATTTATTAAAGCTATACGTTTTGGTACCTACATGGATTAGATACTAGCCTAGGCATACCAAAATGCACATTTAACATTTCCACCTGGTGATTTTATTCTAAGGTTTATTTCTGGTGCTTTTAGAGTCAAACTTTTACAGTTAAACTCCAGAGGAAAGCGTTATGTAGTACATAAAAAAAATCATTCCATCAGTTCGCAGAGATATCTCCGATCACTCATTCTGGAGTGAGAAGGCTCGCTGTGTTCTAGCGCAGAACAGCACGTCGTCTCTACTTTGGATTATTCTGTTGGTTATTAGGGCGGTTCGGCTAGCGATTCAGCTGGGAAGCCGGTCGGCTGAGGCAAAGCGGAAGTGCTGCACAAAAGAGTTTGGCCTGCTGACGGCGGGAGGAGGAGGAGGAGGAGGGGGAGCGAGAGAAAGAGAAATGGCGCCTCGGCACTGCGCTCACTGAGACAGCGCCGGGCGGAGAGACAGAATCAGCTAGAGTCGAGCCGCAGGGGGGAAGGAGCCGAAAAAAACACCATGGTGAACACCCGAAAGAGCTCCCAACATGAGCCGCCCAGCCCCTTCATCTCGTCTAGGACCAGGTCGTCCGTCAAGAACAACCCGAACCCGGAGGAGCAGCACCATGTAAGGAGCCGGGTTCGCTCTTATTTATTTTATTTTTACCCCCCCCTCCTCCGCCAGCCACCGAGCGGCGGCGAAGTGTCCCCGTCTGGCCTGCCACCGGCTCTTTTGTTAGCGTCCGCCGGCGGTGTCTGGGGAGCGCCGGGCGGCTGGCTGGGGGCTGGGGGCTGGCGGGCGGGCGGCCTCTGTCACCCCGCACACACACCGACACACACACCGGTCCATAAACACAAAAGAACTTAAGTTGCCTTTGGTCGACTTTGTTTTGCTCTCGTTTCCCTTGACAGTGTGACATTCTGGGAAGGCTTGCCGCTCCGCGCCGCACTCGTCTCTCCAACTCCCTCTTGTTTTTTTAAGCCCCCTTTGTGCGAACCGGGCTTTGCGGGCTGGGCCGGCTGGCGAGCTGGGCTCCGGCGTCTCGCCGGCCGGGGAGCCAGCTGCCTAAGAGCCGCTTCTTGCCTCTCTTCATTCACGACGTCCGTGTCCACGCCGGTGTCCCCTGGCCCTGCATATCGGCAGGTTCGGTCGACCCGGGCGAACCGTCTACCCTTTTGTTTGTTCCGTATTTAGTTGTTTTTTTGTTGAAATAAAGGGAAGCGGTGGCCGAGGTGGGGGGAAGGGAAGCCAGCGGAGCCGGGGGACCCCCCTGCTGGCTGCAATCGGACATTGTCTCTAGCCTAGCTAGCCGGCTAATTCTGCTCCCAAACTTCAAATTGGCTGCTAAAACTTTTAATTCTTTATTTAATTTTCCGACTGCGAAACCGAAGCCCGACCGTGTCGCGTTACCAAGGCCGACTACGCGACTCCCGAGCGCCGCGCCCGAGTCTCCCTCGACGGCCAGTTTAATGTCATAAGATTTGCTGAGAAATACAAAGGAAGAGCGGCTAACGGCTACGCTAGCCGGCTAACTAGGCAGTACACAAAGTCTTATTCCTGCACTCACGGCACCCCTCGAAATCAGTATTTTCGCAAGTTTTATTTTTTATTTTTTTAAGTTAACCGACTTTTAGCACAGAGATTTGCTAAAGATCTGTTTCTCGGTAATTTTTGACGGTCTATAAATTTTGTTTACGTGTGTGTCAGTATGCAGTATATATCCCCGCACGTGTACACTTGTATATTATAGTATGATTTCGTTGAGCTTATTTATTATAGGTCACAAACATTTATTGTGCTGTTGCCTACCACGGGATCTGGGGAATAATCGAAGTATGTGAACAGGGTCTCAGAGTTTCAGACAAAGAGCTGGGGTGGGTACTCCTGCCTGCTGTGAGGTCTCCTTATCAGCTCGGGCTGGGGAGGGGGGGGGGGCTGTAGCACTTGTTGGATGGCGGTATGTTTCGGCTTTGTATTGTGTAGAGTCATTCATGAGTTCATGTTGGTCTCTCTTGATTAAAACAAGTTTACATAAACAAGGCTTGAGTACATTGTTTTGAAGTTCGAATGTAGTTTTCCCCTGTATTCCCAGAAGCGCAGCATTGCCTTTTACCTGATTCTACATTCTTAAGGTTAGCTTAGTCAGGCTAAGTGCTGCCTGTAACATGGCTGGGGCCTGTTAGGCTGACAAGCAAGTTATAGGCAGAGGTGGCAGAGAATAATGTGTCTCTGTCTAAAGGGTATCTTTTCCACATGTCAGAATTAGCTTGAGAGGTATCAGCAGTGATACTGTCATTGCTTTCTCTTCTGCTCCTCCAGCCAGCAGGTGGCACAAATGCTTCAATGGTTTAAATAGTTCACTTATATGAATTCAAGGCATGATTGATAGACTCCTAGAGTATGTGTGGTCTGGTGGGTAGCCCTATTGTCTCACATTTCCAGGGTTGGGGGTTTGAATTCCACCTCAGCTCTGTCTGTGGAGTCAGCTTGCCCCCCCCCCCGAGTGTTGCACATGTTTCTTCTAGGTACTCTGGTTTTCTTCCACAGTCCAAAGACATTAAATCAAGCTAATTGGTATCTCTAAATTGCCTGAGTATGATTTTTTGCAATTGTATGCCCTATGATGAATTGGCATTCCATCCAGGTTATCCTTAACCTTTGGCCCTGTGCTCACCAGGCAGGTGGTGTAGTCGTGTTAATCTTATTATGGTCCAGTCGTTACTACCCTTACTACTAGGTTTGCATGGTGCTTATGTGATTTATGCAAAAGAGTACAGCCATTTTAAGGTAATTTTTTCAGTAACTATGCGTTGAGTCTATGATATTTCTGACAGTGAGATTCAAGTAGATGAATCCTGGTATGTCCAACAGAGAGATCCAGGCAGCAATGTCAGCTGCAGTAGCGTCCACCTTTCGCCGCCTTCCAAACGGACCCGCAGGCACACCACCCTCAGCTCCAGTGATACCTCTCCTGTTCCTCAGGCCAAAGGTCAGAGAGTCTCATGGAACATCCCACCCCAACGTACCAGGTGAGAGCCCTCCATAACCATGTTTCCAAAAATTCATGTAGAAGTCTGTCTGGTATAACATTGGATGAATGGTGTTTGTTCAGTCAAGAATGCCCTTTATGGTGAAAAGTATGTGGACAGCAGCTTGTGAACTATCCAATTTGAAAATCAAGGATATTAATATGAAGTTTGTCCACCGTTCATTGCTATAATAGTCTCTTTTCTAGCAAGGCTTTTCTGGAATTAGGCCAGCCCAGTGTGTGATGTTAATATCTACATTACATGTTATGCCTGTGCAGTTGTCACATAAGGCCCTTGATAGTCAGCTGGGTTGTGATCGGACTTGGGCAGTACTGAATTTTTTTTTCTTATTGTCTGGACTTTATACTGTGGTAAAACATTTTGCTCTGTCAGAGGAAGCAAAACTTGACAAGCTTTGCAGCTTTAATGATTTTTCCTTGATTTTTTTACTAGTTATTTAAAAATCAGTGTAAAATTTGCTGCTGCTTTTCCATGAGCTCTTCAGGGTGCTCCCTGATCCAGTCGTAATCAGTTTGGTGCTTGCTGCCAATCTCACTCATAGACATTGTAATCCATTTGTGAGAGAGGTAGCAAAAACAAGTGAGGAAAAGCAAATAAGTATAGTCACCAAGAGGCATTCAGCTTCTGCTGTATGGAAATATTCTGGATATCACAGAGACAATATTGAGCCAAATCAAGAGCGTGGCTGTGTGTCAGTCTGTCAAATAAGTTCTGTTTGGTTGTAGTTTATTTTAGGTCATTTTTGCTTTCTAAATATTGCAGTATTCATCGCGAAAAAATTACATTGCAATATTCGAAAATTTTTACAGTTTTGTGCCCGACTGTTGGGATGTTGCCGGTTGGATTTGTTGCCGTTGGGTTTTGAAGCTGGCTGATCAGGTCTCCTTTTCTGAGTTTGTGTGGCCAACCACTGCGCAACTGAGAGTTTATTCCCAAATGTTTTTGCTTCACGATTACTCCCCTTTCAGTTGACCTAGGGAGAAATTTGGAAAACTGACTTGTTGGAAAGAAGTGAAGTTGAATGTCACTAACCTCTTCAATATGACTGGTCATTCTATTGAAAGTGTTTATGGAAACTGCATGGCTGTGTGTTTGACCTATATCTGCAGTGGATGCGGCTTAATTAGCCAGTTCCTGTTCCTCTAATATGGGTGTCCACATACTTTTGGCCATTAGTGTATGCTTTTCAAGAGATGTATTTATGTATAATAGGTATGTATCAAGAATTTTACATATCATAACATCAGCTTCAGAGTCATTTTTTAAAGCTTTTTTGAATTCTGTTTTACTGATTATGCAAATAATTTTTTCCAGGCTTTCTCTGCCGAATGGACATGGGAACATCTGTAAGTGTTCATCTCATTTCACTGGACTGTCTTTTTGAGCATTTCACGACTTTACCTACGTAAATGGCATCATTACCTACTGTGGGAATTTAGTTCAGTTTTAGCAAAGCTTCTAATTGTGCTGTACGTGCAGAGCAAAGCCGGTACTGAGGTCATGCTAGTCTGCTGCATCTTACCTTCACTGTACCAGCAGTCACAGTGCTTGCATCTCAATCCACAGTGACCTTATGTAGGAGTGCTTAGGTACTAATTTAGCAAGAATTCAGTCATTGTAAATTAACAGTGTTGTCTATTGTTTCGCTTTTGTGGTAGGACTGTGAGCTGTCTGCCTTGTCTGTGGCAGTTTTCCCCCCTAATTTTTGAGTTTAGCACTTTTAAATGTACTGTTACATAATGTATGGTGCAGATTTTTTTTAAAACAACTTTATTACTTCTTCCCCTGAGAAGAACTGCAGACTGAGTAGAGTATGTCATTTTTTGTCTTGTGCTGTTGCATTGAAAAGGTGGCGTTGTTAAATCACATTACAGTGAAAAATCAAAGAAACTCCAATACCATGAATCACGAATTGAAATTAGAAGTCACTCTGTAGATTGCGCCACGTGTTCTGTGAAAGGAAGTGTGAGTTTTTAGCATTGTGGGTTTTGTTGTGGTTTTAAGCAGTGTCTCTCTTTAGCTGATGTTTTTCCCCCCCTCTTTCCCCCATCCTGTCTTCAGTTGCACTGTTAACAGGTCACATGGTTTAATCACTGTGTATGAAAACACCTCTGGCAGTTTTGTCTGCCCTTAATTGCTGCTTAAAGTTTGAGTTCATGTCATACAGCAGTTTCTCAAGATTAAATTGAATTGCTATATATAGACATTTTAATGTTTTTCCTTCTAGTTGAGCTTTAAGGCTGTTTGTCTTCAGAACTCCCAAATGATATGGATGAAATTATGTTCTCAGGTTTCTTCAAGAAATAATAGTGGAAAAGCAGGTCATTGGGTGAAGTTTTTTTTGCAGCCTGTCCTGTATGGAGAAAGAGACTGTTTGCTGTCTGAGGGCATAGCAGTTTGTTTGTAATGCACGGTCCGCCTTGCCATGTTGAATTCTAGCCCGTATGAACCTGAGGAGCGAGGATGCAGATGCCGGCAACCGCGACCATGCCCACATGAACGGGCACATGGAGCTGAAGAGGGGCTGTCGCTCCCGCAAGGGCCGATTCGAGCATGTCAACCAGAGCCTGCTCTTCGATCAGCTTGTCAACAGGTAACGGGGAGGGCTTGGCTCAGATGGCACCATAAGGGAGCTCTCACTGGGAAGAGGATTTCTTTGGGCATTTTCACTGCTGAAATTTGTTACTGGTGCTGTTATAGTAGAACATACAATGTAGATGTATGCCTATGTCCAGCATGGGTTGTTATGGATGTTACACCAGCTGATGCAGAGTAAATGGTGCATTATGGGAACAATGATGTGATTGGTGCCCCTGTATGTGAGGATAATAGAAAACCCATGGTTAATGCCAGCTAATAGTCTCTGTTATATTTCTGCTGCCCTCTTCTGTCTCGGTGTGAATATGCTGTTCTAGTCGAGGCGATCCAGAACAGGCTGGAGAGCCGTGGGTATTTAGTGGGTGGCAGGTGGTCCTGTCGTACCCCTTTCACCTTGACTCATTTGAAGTCACCAACTGCAGTTCATGTCAGGCCTGGTCTGAAGACCTGTGAGATGTTTCAAATTAAAGAGGGTGGTAAAGCGGCTTGTGTGTGAGCTTCCCTCCCTGTTTGCAGTACGGCAGAGGCGGTCCTGCAGGAAATGGACAACATCAGCAGCATCCGGCAGAACCGGGAAGTGGAGCGTCTCCGCATGTGGACGGACACAGAGTTTGTGAGTGTGCAGCCGGCGCTTTTTGGGAATGTGACAGAAATTGTTGGAATACAATGGGTGGAGGGTCAGTGTGTGGTGGGTAGGAAAATGAACCCATAACTCAAGGGTTGCTGGTTCAAGCCCAAGGTGGGGCTGTGCCTGAAGTGATGCACTTAACCCTTTCTATCCATCTGCGGTCTGAAGGAGAACATGGACATGTACTCGCGGGTGAAGAGGCGGCGGAAACCTCTCAGGAGGAACTCCTACTCGATCCAGACACATCCCAAAGTGATGAGCGAGGCAGAGGTTGAGGAGGAGGAAGTGACGGAAGGTACGTGTCACGACAACGAGGGGGTGTTGAGATGTTGGGAGCTCTCACTGATTGGACCGGAATTCACATACATGCTTCCCACCCCTTGGAAAGGTGGTGTTTGCACAAACACCTTGTTACATGTTTTTTTTGAGCTGGGTCTCAGATTCTGTTTTACCTTCAGGAGAATAAGCATTTAGATTAGATGAGAACCCCAATGTGTACTATATGGTGTTTGTTTACAATACAAATCTCCCACCGTGATGGGGTGAGGGCAACGTGGTAGTTTTGCCAAGGTGAAATCCAGTTGGCATGTTTACACACATGCACACTATGAAAATCGAATTATTGTTAGTCCGACTAAAACCAGACTTTTAAAGTACATATAATCATCTTAGTCCGACTGAAATTGTACTGAATCGAATTTCTTGGTCGGATTAAGACACCCAGATAATGCAATTGGGAGTCGATGTACTCCTGCATATATACGTTCAATCGGACTCAAAGTGGCCTACGTGCTCTGCCATGCTCCCCAGTTTCCCCTCCGGGCTTTGACCCAGACATATCAAAAGAAGCCGGTATACAGAAGATGCTTGGAGCATAGCAGAGGTTGCATTGTTGGCGCACTCTAACACCATACGGCGGTGTCATCTGCCTTCGGATGCACCACAGCCATTAGGAATAGCGTGCATCTTGTTTGTGAAATGCACTGTGCTGTAAAACTGTCCAATTCACCGCTCAACCAAAGGGTGCTTTTCCACCGCACCAGGTACTGTATTTTTGGTACTTCAAGAAGGTACCGGCACTGCTAAATGGCTTTCTGACTTTATGTACTGGAACACTAACTCGTGTGTGATGTCATTCCCTGTTCCAAGTTCTGACCTCTGATGTAAATGGAACGCAGCATAAGATCAGCCTTTTTCTTACCTTCAATTTAGTACTGATATTATAGCACAGGGAGTTTCTCGCTAAAACACGTCATAAGTTTTTGCAATTTTAATGATTATTCCTTTTCAAGATTATCTAGTATGTTTAAAAATCAGTTTGAAGTTTACCTTTGCTGCTTTTTCATGAGCACTACATGTGTTCTCTGAGACCATCATATTCATCCTTGCTGTTTAAATCATCCCTAGATGGGTTTGTGAGATATTTGTTGAAATCTATCCTGGTCTTGTTGCATCTGTTCTTCCAGCCAGATCGCAATTAAAGCTTTTGTCCTTGCACCCATTACTATTAATTTTACTCTTTTTGCATCTCTGATGTAATTGGTCAACCAGAAAAATGCTGAATACTAGCAAGCTGAAAGGAGCCATATCGGCACCCATCGTAGTGGAGTCAGACATACTTTGGTCAATAAATCGATTCCCCTCCCATGTATGTATTCTGGGACAAGGACAGTAGTCCGATTTAAATGGCGTAGTCAAGCTATAACTGTAGCTCGACTTGGCTGTGCATGTAAATGTACTGAATGTGTATATACAGTAACTGTCCTGATGTGTACATGCTCTTTCCTCATCACAGCATGTGCGTACAATTAATATTAAGAAATATTTAACACTGAGTGGCATTAGTGTCTTAGCTGATGCGTTTCATAGTGGCCTGTTGTGTAGAAGGTTAAGCGTTTTACTCATAACATCACTGCTAGCTACGTCCCTTTCACTGCATCACTGCAGTGGGCTGTTTTGTTTTGTTTTGGGAGGAGATGAGGAAGCATATCAAAGTGAGACGTTCCTCTGTCATAAAATCAGGCTGCTGAGCCCGGACATGAAGCGCTGTGGTTGTGAGAAGCTCTATGACTGTGGCCTACTTGAATGGGCCTCTGTAGGTCACTAGATTAGGGGTCTGTGACCATATCCAGACGCTTGTGGGTTTAGGTCCTGTAGCTGCCAGAATAATATCACAGTTGGGACGTTAGGCACGATCCTTAACCTCAACTGCTCCACGGTGCACTGACCTCAAAAGATGCTGTTACCTGTACATTCATGTGTCTGTCTTTCTCAGGGAGATCAGGTTGGGATCTGTGGAAACTCCCTGATTTCCCCCCCCCATTTGAATTTTGTTTTATTCTGTCCCATCCCTAGGAGTGCAGGTTTTGTCCTAGGCCTGTGAGTCAAGTTAACATGGAAAATGCAGTGGTATTGCTGCTCTCATTGTTGAAAGTTTCTCACGCCCATTGACCAGAGTCGCATGAGGAGGGTGAGGAGGACGATGAAGATGTAGAAGATGATGACGATGATGACGACGAAGGGGATGAGGCAGAGGAGGTCGGAGAAGACAATGACAGGCGCTACAACCTGAGGCAACGGAAAACTGTGCAGCGATATGAGGCACCTCCTATAGGTAGACCCCCTTCCACCTGACTTCATCGAAGCGTCTGATTGGTCATATTTCATTATCCCACGGGACATTCTTAGAAGCATCCCAATGAGAAGTGTTGCTGTTAAGTTTAACTTCTGGGATTATGATTCACTTTTTTTTTTTTTTTTTTAACAGAACCTGTGAATCGGAAACCGAGCAAGAATGCATTGTTTGATACGCATAGATCCCCAGCATGCAGAAGCCATATAAGGTACCTTTTGGAAGTGGTTTACTTGTGCTGGTTATGTGTGTTGGGTCAAGCGCTGATAGTGGCAAGACTTTGAGAGGAAGCTGAATTATGAATATGCTACTTTTATGATGTATAACATAACCTAGGGCTTCTGCGGTTTATTAGGACATTCAGGCTGCTTATTTTGATTGATGAAGGCCTATTGTATTCTTCCTCACCACCAGAGTGAAGAAGCACGCCATCCACAGCAGCGATACGACATCGTCATCCGATGAGGAACGCTTTGAGCGCCGGAAAAGCAAGAGCATGACGAGAGCACGTAACAGGTAGGGGGAGAAGGGAGCCCTGAGT
Source organism: Mormyrops attenuatus (assembly GCA_026777985.1). Taxonomy (NCBI): domain Eukaryota; kingdom Metazoa; phylum Chordata; class Actinopteri; order Osteoglossiformes; family Mormyridae; genus Mormyrops; species Mormyrops attenuatus. The sequence continues at coordinate 15,218,294 of JAODKC010000043.1, forward strand.
TTTGATGGTGTTGGCCTCTGCTGGCTTTAGACTTCTGGTAGGCAGTCTCAGCCTGTGCTCCTATCCCAAACAGGTGCCTCCCCATGAACCTGCGGGCCGAGGACCTAGCGGGTGGCTTGCTTCGAGATCGGGTCAAAGTTGGTGCCAGTCTGGCAGACATAGACCCCATGAATCTGGACACCTCTGTAAGTCCTCCATATTCTTATCAGGCTAGCAGGTAGCTGGGTGGTTAAGGAAGTGTCCTGACAAGGCGGTCAAGACCAGGGAGGTACTCCTGAGAGAGAGAGAACCTAAAATGTACCAATAAATATCCAGATACTTGTTTTATTTTGTTTTAGATCAATAAATATTATTTTTTTGCATTTAAGTGTCAGAATAAAGAGAGAATTTTATGGAATTTTTTTTATTACTTTCATCAATTAAAAATTTACATACACTTCCTTGGTATTTGGTGGGATTGCCCCGAAACTGTTTCACTTGGGCCAAACGTTTTGGGTATCCTTCCACAAGCTTTCTACAATAGTTTGCTGGAATTTTGGCCCACTCCTCTTGACAGAACTGGTGTAACTGGGTCAGGTTTGTAGGCCTTCTTGCTCGCACTCGCCTTTTCAGTGCCGCCCACAAATTTTCTATGAGATTCAGATCAGGGCTTTGTGATGGCCACTCCAATACCTTGACTTTGTTGTCCTTAAGCCACTTTCTCACTAATTTGGAGGTATGCTTGGGATCATTGTCCATTTGGAAGACCCATTTGCGCCCAAGCTTTAACTTCCTGGCTGATGTCTTCAGATGTTGCTTCAATATATCCACATAATATTCTTTTCTCATGATGCCATCTATTTTGTGAAGTGCACCAGTCCCTTCTGCAGCAAAGCAGCCCCACAACATTATACTATCACCCCGATACTTCACAGTTGGGATGGTGCTCTGAGGCTTCAAAGCTTTCCCCCTTTTTCCTCCAAACATACCATTTATGATTATGGCCGAACAGTTCAATTTTTGTTTCGTCAGACCACAGGACATGTCTCCAGAAATTAAGAGTTTTGTCCCCATGTGCAGTTGCAAACTGTAGTGTGTAATGACTTTTTCCTCCCAGAGTAACCTTTCAGCTCATGTCGGTAGAGGACTTGTTTTACTGTGGATAATGACACTGTCTTACCAGTTTCAGCCAGCATCTTCACAAGGTCTTTTGCTGTTGTCATGGGATTGATTCGCACATTTTGCACCAAAAAACGTTCCTCTCTGGGACTCGGAATCCATCTCCTTCCTGAGCGGTATGACGGTTGTACATTCCCATGTTTTGTATACTTGCGTATTATTGTCTGAACGGATGAACATGGGACCTTCAGTCATTTGGAAATTGCACCTAAAGGATGAGCCACACTTGTGGAGGTCTACAGTTCTTTTCCTGATGTCTTGGTTGATTTCTCTTGATTTTCCCATGATGTCAAAGAAAGAAGCTCTGTGTTTGAGGTGTGCCTTTATATGCATCCACAGGTGTGCCATCAATTAACTCAAATGGAATCAATTAACCTATCAGAAGCTTCTTAAGCTCAGAATGGAATCATCTGGAGTTTTCTTTTTGTTTAAAGCAGTGGTTCTCAATCCTGTCCTGGCGCCCCACCTGCCAGAATGTGTTCGTTCCAACCCTGTCTCAATCAGGCTCAGATGGTCCTTAATAGGCTAAAGCCGCGTTGTGCGGACACCGCTGTTTTTTTGAATGGGGCGCGGAAAGTGCATGCCGCGTTCGGTCTGTAATCAGCTTTAGCCTATTAAGGACCATATAAGCCTGATTAAGGTAGGGTTGGAACGAAAACATTCTGGCAGGTGGGGCGC